>JAMPIV010012843.1:768000-875005 GCA_024509875.1 Oreohelix idahoensis | reverse complement strand
GGTTACCATTTGACTTAACCCAGTTCTTGTTGAAAATTGAATAAACATTTGTTTCATTGAACACAAATGCTGTTGACGAATTGTGGTGAATGGGGATAATATATATCTTTATAGGGGACTTAGTGTACTGACTGAGATCAGCTGTGAAGGTCTATGTATCTATTTAATATTGTGATTTATTACATAGCCTTCTTTGCTACCACATATGTCAACCTCAGTCAGACTTATTCTGGATTTGTATAATGACTGCGTGTTATGTCTAGGGTATGATAGTGATGTAATGAGAGTACACAATAATTAACAGCCAGCTAAACACCTATGGTAAGACCCACAACACTTATAACACCAAACCTCTCACAAACCTCAACAACTTTAAGAGGGACCTTAAGTAAGTCGAGTGTTAACTTTTCAAATTTATGTATTATGTATTTATAAAAAGATATCCTGATCCAATGTCAAAGGAATCAGGAATCCCAATCACTATAATTATATGAAATATTTACACATTATACAAAGGGTATGTTAAAATTAACAACTGTGTCATGTAATCGCTGTGTGTGTTGTAGTCTTTGCGGAAATACTGGATGTTCAAGCTATGTGGTTGTTGCTCCTCATCACATTTCTAGTCTGTCTTTGATGGAAATAAGGTCTACACTTTCACTTTCCTATCAAGGAAACACTGTCGTGTCTCTCTGGCTTTATGTTCTTTGATTTTCAATTCTAAGAGGGGTCATAAGACTGAGCGTCACTGTTTACACCTCTTAACTTTGAGATGGCTGACAGGAACAGACTCCTATGCTCGTAAGGTCAGCATACTCTGGATTTCATCACTCTGGTCGTTCTCTTGTCCCAGGCATATATTCTCTGCCTCCGGATTGACCAGGTGCTGCTCTAACAGTTTGAGGACCACTGTCCCTGAAACAATAAGGTGGTCATGCCCCTTCAGAACTAAGCTAGGTTATATTTCCATATTTTACGACAATACAGGACAGACAATGTTCAGCGCGGTAGGCCCACAAATATCTTCTCATGACACAGCTTTCACCAGTTTTCCTGTCCCTAATGTGTACAATGCCTCTGCACTTCCAGTATTATGTTCTTCCATACAATAATACAGGTATCACACTACCTTGCAATTCCATGTATAAGCCTAGGCATTTAACTTCCTCTGCTATAAGTTCTGTGCAGGTTGGAGCAATTTTCTAGGCTTTTTGCTACTGAACCACACACACAAAGACAAAAATCATCAATGTACATTCAATTTTCATAAATATATATATTCAAAATCTGCAGCTTACCACAATTAAGAAATCTGAGAACAAATTACGTTGAATAGCAATACCAATATGGCACACTCTCGATCTGCTGTCGTTCCAGGCTTTCAAAGAATAATTGCACTGGCTTTCAACGCATAAGTTTCTCCAATGAAGAAATATTTGAATGTGGCAGTGAACTGACGCTCTTTTTGCCAATATCGGGAGTTCTAACCAATAAGGCCCTATGTTTACAAAGTATTTGAAATTAAAAGCAGCTTTCCTATCGTGTCTCTATTAGCAACCCACTAGTACTTTTTCTCGACTAATCGTAGTTAGTCTTTCATAAAATGGTAACCAATCAAATCGATTCTAACAGTGTGGCCTCCATTCATTTTAAAAGTCTTATCTACCATGCCAAATGGAGCAACCATGACCAAGTGTTGTCAATACGACACCACTACTTTATTTTGGCTATAAGTTGTTTATTCTTTAACTAATGGTGCAACACTTACTATATTCGTTATCAGCAAATTCTACTGCATCTAACTATATAAGTTTAAATGGTCTACTCTGTCAGTGGAGAGACATGATTTCAACCTAAACTCATGTTAATATTTAACTTTTCCACTGTTTATTTAAAAAAATCTGGCCGGTCATACGCATTCGTTCGTGTGTTCCAAGAAATGCATAGTTTATTTTTAGCCTAGACTGTCAGTTTGATTTCAAGCCATAGCGTAGCAAATTAATATGCAGAACGCGTTTCGACATTCATGTCTCAATGCAATGCAGTGTACGCCTTAGGAAAGCACAGTCCTATACCAGTCTTCTTCCTATGTAATTATCTATCCGTTTGGCTTTACATTTAATTATGATTTATTTATGTGGATTTAGAATGTTCCACGACAAAATCTCCCCACTTAAAACAGACATTATATGTCAGTCTATAATTCTATATACACATAGATAAATTACTATCTATGCCTTTACTCTGCCTTTGTTATCCTGGTTTTATGCAGTTGGGTCTATTCAAAGTAGGCACGACTCAAGAAATCTGCCCCAGACCTCTACAACCAAGAAGCTATTTCAATTATGTTACTGAACAGCTGCAAGTGTTACTGCTTGTCTTAATGCTGCTTAGCAACCAGTATTCACCATTTCTCTTCTCTGAGTCTGCTCAATGACATGTCCAGAGAACATAAGATGTTCCTCAAATTGTACGTTATGAGGAGATAATCTATATATGGTGATAGCAGAGTTTCCGTATGGGATCCAATAATCTCATGATCAGCCTATATAAACATTCGGAATATCCTCAACCAAAGAGGCAACTCATGGATTCATTATGTTCCTCCGAAATGTTTCTGTCCAACAATTTTCTGATCTCAGCTTATGTGGAATCTGATGGTAGCTTTTTCTCAGATCCACTTCTTTAACAATGTTACATATGGGCCTGTAATTTGGTTGACCTGTTTTCCCAGGCACCTGTCAGGTCCTTTGCACTAGAAGCACTGTTGTGATGACTTTTCTTCCTAGAATCATCATGCACAAATCTACCGCTACCAATTCTTTTCTTGGGGCTTTCTCCCCACTTAAAATTCTTGATGGGAGATTTCCTCTCTCCATCTTCTTCCTCCAGTTCACATAAGTCCGATTGAGGGATTTTCGGCTTATCCTGGGGTAAGATATCTCTTTGCACTCTCCTCATAGTGGCCATATTAAAACATTCAATTGATGATTGTCCGTGAAAGGGTGGGTCCCATTCCACTTGGTCCACTTTATTATTCTTTCTGTTGTCAGGCCTAAGTTTGCCCCGTGGCGAGTCTAGGTCCTGATTCTTCTTCCCACGAGTGGGTGTTCCCTCTGTATTTTCTGGCTCAGGTTTGCCATAATGCTTCTCTTGCATTTGGTTATTATTTTTCCATCCTGTGGAATTTTCTTTATTGCACTGGTCACAGTCATCGACAAATTTTCTTATGTCATCAACCACTCCTGGCCAGTAATAAGATATAGATGTCCTTGAACAGTTGTGACCCATTCTCAGATGTCCACCGTCTAGAACATGTGTTTGTTTCAAAATTGGTTCCCTATATTTCGAGGGCACTACCAACTGTGCACCCACGAATGATCCTGCTTTAACCGTCCGGTAAAGCATTCCATCATCTAAATAGAATTCTCCCTTCCTAGGAGGGGTATGTAGTTTTTGGAGTTTGTCAAAACACGGCTTCAGTGATCTATCTCCAGCCTGTGCCTTTCTCCACTGTTTACGAGACCCCATATTTGGTGGTCCCTCCTGCTTTCTCACAGGTAAGCTCCTTTTCACCTCTTCTGGCGTGGTATTTATTAGACTATCCTCCTCCTGTCTAGAGTTGGATCTGACCTGCAGGGTTGCCATATACACAGGTTTCCTTCTGCAATAGTCAGTATCATGATTGTCCATACGACAATTTTTACACCATCTCCTTTTTGGGTTGAAAGATTTTCTTTCATCAAATTGTGGGTTTTTATTTTTATAGTCATTTCGTGGTCTATCAAACTGTTGCTTACCTTTGTTCTGATCTCTAGGATCAAACGTATCAGAGTTTTGTGGTGCCTTAAAATAGTCTACCTGTTTCTTTTTGTTACTTGTTACCTCAGCCTGAGCTGCTTGATACCTTTCAGCTACACTCAGTAACTCACCCAGTCTTTCTGCACCTTGTTCCATGAGAAACTTTCTCAGGTCAGGAGCCATGGACTCTCTTAATTGCTCTATAAGGATCATTTCCTTAAGATCTTGGGTTTTCCCCAGAGAAGTCCATTTCTCCAAGTATGTCTCTAACCGTGCAGAGAACTGGTGATAAGTTTCACCTGACAGTAACTTAGCATTCCTAAATTTTTTCCTATAAAACTCACCATTCTTTTCGTATCTTAACAACAGAGCCTGCTTCAGCATGTCATAATTTTCTTGGTCATCCCTGCTCATTTTGGCAAAAACTTCATAAGCCGTACCACGGAGCCCTTGTGATAACTTTAAACTCCACCTTTCTCTCTCCAACCCATATGAGGTAGCTAACAATTCGTACCTACTTATATAACTCTCAATGTCATCTTCTTTTTCAACAAAGTGATCTAGATGGAAGTTCATAGCTGAGGTTGAGGCCCCCTGACTAGCCGGAGCATCAGAGGCAAAGGGACTGGCACCATTTTCAGGAGCATGGCCTTGAATTTCCAACTCCCTGAGTCGTAGCTCATGCTCCCGCTGCAATCTCCTATCCTCTGCTTCCGCAGCCAATCTTCTTTCTTCCTTTTCTGCTTCTGCAGCCAATCTTTTTTCTTCTCTTTCGGCAGCCAGTTTTCTTTCCTCTGCTGCCAATCTTTTTTTCTTCTCTTTCGGCAGCCAGTTTTCTTTCCTCTGCTGCCAATCTTCTTTCTTCTGCTTCCTTTTCTGCAGCCAATTGTAATCTCTTACTTTCAGCCTCTAATGCCCTAGCTTGCTGGTCAGCCTCAATCTGTAGCTTTTTAGCCTCAGCCTCCATCTGTAACCTCTTAATTTCTTTTTCAGCCTCAATCTGTAACTGAAGTTTCTTAATCTCTCTAGCCTCTTCTACTTTCATTTTCCTTTCCTCAGCCACCCTATTTTCTTCCCTGGCAATGAACTTATCACACTCTGATGTGACATAATCAATCAGAACTTGCCCCTCCATGTTCATTTCTTTGGCCGTCTGCACAGCAGCAGATCGAAATTTTGCCAAGTCTGCCATTCCTATAATAGGTAAATTTATACAATGTCTAAGCAAACAAACTTCAATATACTAATTATCTAAGGACCACAGGCAGTGAGAGCTCAGTCTTATTTATTTTCACCCGAGGATACCTTTTAAATTCTTTATATTTCCTGAAGTGAATTACCCCAATTATATGTTAATGGAAGTTCTAGATATCCCAGGACTAGCCTACCCAATTTATGTAATGGGAGAAGTCTTAAACATCCCGGAACGAGCTAACCCAATATATGTGGTGAATGGGGATAATATATATCTTTATAGGGGACTTAGTGTACTGACTGAGATCAGCTGTGAAGGTCTATGTATCTATTTAATATTGTGATTTATTACATAGCCTTCTTTGCTACCACATATGTCAACCTCAGTCAGACTTATTCTGGATTTGTATAATGACTGCGTGTTATGTCTAGGGTATGATAGTGATGTAATGAGAGTACACAATAATTAACAGCCAGCTAAACACCTATGGTAAGACCCACAACACTTATAACACCAAACCTCTCACAAACCTCAACAACTTTAAGAGGGACCTTAAGTAAGTCGAGTGTTAACTTTTCAAATTTATGTATTATGTATTTATAAAAAGATATCCTGATCCAATGTCAAAGGAATCAGGAATCCCAATCACTATAATTATATGAAATATTTACACATTATACAAAGGGTATGTTAAAATTAACAACTGTGTCATGTAATCGCTGTGTGTGTTGTAGTCTTTGCGGAAATACTGGATGTTCAAGCTATGTGGTTGTTGCTCCTCATCACATTTCTAGTCTGTCTTTGATGGAAATAAGGTCTACACTTTCACTTTCCTATCAAGGAAACACTGTCGTGTCTCTCTGGCTTTATGTTCTTTGATTTTCAATTCTAAGAGGGGTCATAAGACTGAGCGTCACTGTTTACACCTCTTAACTTTGAGATGGCTGACAGGAACAGACTCCTATGCTCGTAAGGTCAGCATACTCTGGATTTCATCACTCTGGTCGTTCTCTTGTCCCAGGCATATATTCTCTGCCTCCGGATTGTACGATAATCTGACCAGGTGCTGCTCTAACAGTTTGAGGACCACTGTCCCTGAAACAATAAGGTGGTCATGCCCCTTCAGAACTAAGCTAGGTTATATTTCCATATTTTACGACAATACAGGACAGACAATGTTCAGCGCGGTAGGCCCACAAATATCTTCTCATGACACAGCTTTCACCAGTTTTCCTGTCCCTAATGTGTACAACGCCTCTGCACTTCCAGTATTATGTCCTTCCATACAATAATACAGGTATCACACTACCTTGCAATTCCATGTATAAGCCTAGGCATTTAACTTCCTCTGCTATAAGTTCTGTGCAGGTTGGAGCAATTTTCTAGGCTTTTCGCTACTGAACCACACACACAAAGACACAAATCATCAATGTACATTCAATTTTCATAAATATATATATTCAAAATCTGCAGCTTACCACAATTAAGAAATCTGAGAACAAATTACGTTGAATAGCAATACCAATATGGCACACTCTCGATCTGCTGTCGTTCCAGGCTTTCAAAGAATAATTGCACTGGCTTTCAACGCATAAGTTTCTCCAATGAAGAAATATTTGAATGTGGCAGTGAACTGACGCTCTTTTTGCCAATATCGGGAGTTCTAACCAATAAGGCCCTATGTTTACAAAGTATTTGAAATTAAAAGCAGCTTTCCTATCGTGTCTCTATTAGCAACCCACTAGTACTTTTTCTCGACTAATCGTAGTTAGTCTTTCATAAAATGGTAACCAATCAAATCGATTCTAACAGTGTGGCCTCCATTCATTTTAAAAGTCTTATCTACCATGCCAAATGGAGCAACCATGACCAAGTGTTGTCAATACGACACCACTACTTTATTTTGGCTATAAGTTGTTTATTCTTTAACTAATGGTGCAACACTTACTATATTCGTTATCAGCAAATTCTACTGCATTTAACTATATAAGTTTAAATGGTCTACTCTGTCAGTGGAGAGACATGATTTCAACCTAAACTCATGTTAATATTTAACTTTTCCACTGTTTATTAAAAAAAATCTGGCCGGTCATACGCATTCGTTCGTGTGTTCCAAGAAATGCATACAGTAGAACTCCATTTATCCGAACCCCATGGGACCGAGCATCGTTCGGATAATCAAATGTTCGGATAATTGGATTACATAATGTATCGAGTACATGTACACATATTTCTAAAAATAATTAACCATCACAAGGAAAATACACTATATAACATATTTACTTGTACTGTAATAATAATACCCACACTGTATTAGATCACTGTATCACCAAAATCTTTCATTACACTGCAGTGCATGTACTACTTGTATTAATTTTTTTTTTTTTTTAAGAAAGAGAAATGTTTTCAAAATAACATTACAAACGATTCAAAACCAGGCGCAACTTACGTATACATGTACTTGCACAGATGTAGCCCACTATTTAAAATAATGAGGAATCCTCTTTTGCACCAAACTGGATAGTCTTCTTTTGGCTGCTAAGTCCCGCATTCTCTTCAACAGCAGAAGCTGTGTAGGACAGCTGTCATCTTCTTGCTCGTACCAAGCCATCGCTGATTCTAGTGCTATAAAGGCCTCTTCAGGACTTGGTCGACGTTTTGGGTTTTCTTCATAATCTACAAGTACATCATGTACTTCTGAGGAGTCTTCGTCATCGGTCACTACATGTATTTGGTTTTCTTCTTGCACAAAAGACAAAATTTCTTCGTCATTCAAAAACTGAAAACCAGAATCATTATCATCTTCTAGCCACATGTGTGCATCATCTTTGTCACAGTCCGAAAATCCGGGCATTGAAACAGTTTCCACAACTTCATGTATACAATCATCATTTGTGTCCACTGCAGTAGTTTCATTTCCTCTTTTTTTCCCAAGCAATCTATTCCAAGCCTTGTTGAGATTATCTTGTGACAGGGTGGTCCAAGCATCAGCTAACATATAGCAGCAGTCTTTGAGATTAAGCTTTTTAGAAAACACCACCACACTTTCTTCATCTTCAGCCACCAATCAACGACGCAGGACTTCCTTCTTGTACATCTTTTTAAGCTTTGCTATAACACCCTGATCCATTGGTTGAATCAGTGCTGTTACATTGGGAGGCAGAAAAATTACTTTAAAATTTGCATCAACTGCATTCAATGTATCCTTCTCTGGATGAGATGGTGCATTGTCCAGTAGAAGAATTACTTTTCCAGTTTTCTTTTCTTGTTCTCTCAACCTCTTCACATTTGGGATGAACTGATTTGTATACCAATCAAGAAATATTTCACTATTCATCCAAGCACTCTTCTGTGCTTTGTAGCACAATGGGAGACATGTCACATTCTTTAAACAACGTGGTTTTTTGGCTTTGCCGATCATTAGCACCGGTAAACGATGACTTCCACTGGCATTCGCGGCTACCAAAATTGTTACTCTCTCTTTGCACTTTTTAAACCCAGGGGCAGCTGCTTCGCGCTAAGATGCAAGTGATTTTTGAGGCAATGATTTCCAGTATAAGCCAGTCTCATCGGCATTATACACATCATCGAGTGAATAACCTTCTTCTTCCAAAAAAGCCAAGAATGTTTCTTTAAAATTTTCAGCGGCAGTTGCATCGCTAGATAAAGATTCCCCTTGAATCTCCAGTTCTCGTATGCCATGACGAGATTTAAAGTTTCTTAACCATCCCTGGCTAGCCTTAAAGTCAGGAGGACCGTCAAGTTGACTGTTGAACTGAAGTGACTTTTCACACAATAGAGAGCCAGAGATAGGTTCCGATTTGCTTCTTCTTTGCAGACACCATATATACAAAGCCTCTTCCAATTTCAAATATTTCGCATTTCTCATGGTTTTACGTTTCTTCGACCCATTTTCACTATCCAATTTCGATGCAAAACTCATAATTTTATCCTTGTTTCTTCTGATGTCAGAGACGGTAGCTTTCCCAACATTGAAAATCCTCGCAAGTGAAGACACAGTTTCACCTTTTCCTAGTCTCTTGATAATTTCTGTTTTCGTTTCAACTGACAAAACATTGCGGTTCCTTTTATATGCGTTAGGCCTACTGGAAGATGCCATATCGCACAGAGAAATACTTGTACACCAAAATTATTCTGCTGTAGTAGCAGGACACAATTATTTTAAGTTGAACTGTCTGTTTAGCCAGTGTTCTGCCTAGAACGCACACGTACACTGGAGTGGTAAACCAGATATTAACTGACTTTATGATCTAACTGACTTCCTGTACGTAAGCGACCGACCATTACCCCAACCCATCCTCTACAAATTGATCGCACACATTTGAAGCTTGCCGCATGAAAAGATTCAGAAATGTAGTCTAACGTGACTGGTGGCGATTGATTTTTTTTTTCCTGGAAAAAGTGTTCAGATAATTGGATGTTCAGATAATTGGGGTTCGGATAAATGGAGTTCTACTGTAGTTTATTTTTAGCCTAGACTGTCAGTTTGATTTCAAGCCATAGCGTAGCAAATTAATATGCAGAACGCGTTTCGACATTCATGTCTCAATGCAATGCAGTGTACGCCTTAGGAAAGCACAGTCCTATACCAGTCTTCTTCCTATGTAATTATCTATCCGTTTGGCTTTACATTTAATTATGATTTATTTATGTGGATTTAGAATGTTCCACGACACAAATCATATGTTTGCAGTTGGCCATCATACAAATTATTAAGGGATCATACCAAAGCTAATCGCTGCAGGTGCAACACAAATAATAACCATCTGCTCTAAAAATAAAACATCATAGAGGATTATCCCCGAACCTGGTTAAGTCCTGTAAGACTGTAGAGAGCAATCATCACCTCTAGCAGGCTAGCTAGTCATCAAAATCTAATACTCTCGATTTAAACAGCAACCCCCACTACCCTACCCAGCCACATTTTTGCTTACTGTGAATGACGGAGCCACACTCTGCAGCTAGTCGCCTTGCAAGAAGCCTGCATTAAAGCACTCTTACATCGATAGTTTCTGTAGCAACCTGCTTTGCATCATGAGGTTTCCAGCCTCATGCATAGCCTCATATTACTGGTCTCTTACGAACTGTCCGAGGGAACAGGAATCCTATTATTTCGTTGTCTTTTAAGAGACTATTAAGCTACATTAATAATAATAATAAATTCTTTAAGCGCCAAACACGGCGCATAAGGCAGAAACCAGTGCTCTCCAGGTTGTTCGTTGTGACGCCACTCCTCTTAGCTCTTGCACATTATTTTCTTATTATTGTTCTTCTGAGTGTTTCTTTTTGGTCTTCCTTTTTTTGCTTAACAGGAACCCAAGTGATGCATTCGTAGGACCACCGATATATGACCATCGTCTTTTCCTTATATAGTCGGAGACATATTTCTGCCTAGAGTCTTCTCTTATTTGTCGATTAGTCTTGAATTCTTTCCAACTGATGTTCATGAGTTTTCTAAGACATTTGTTCTCGAATGTATTCAGCTTGTTCTCCATTGATTTTGTTATTTTCCAACTCTCACAGCCGTATGTTAACACTGAGATAACATTTGAATTAAACAGACGAAGCTTGGTATGTATATTCAATGATCGTAATTTCCAAATGTTAGATAATCTATTGAAGGCGCTAGCTGCCAAAGCAATTCTAGTATGGAACCATCCTGAGTCCATTTTACTGCCTAAATAATTGAAACTTTCAACTTTCTGTAGTTTTTCCCCGTTCAAGATGATATCAAAGGTCTCGTTAGAAAAGTTAATAGCTTTAGTTTTAGAGGCATTTATTTGGAGACCAATTTTAACCGAGAGATGACACAAATTATTTATTGCTTCTTGGGATTGTCTTGGTGTTGAACTTAAGAATGCTACATCATCTGCAATCCAGGTCCCCCAGGAATTTTCCATTTGTCCATTTTATACCCAATTGTTCATTGTGGGTATAAGTTTCTCATAACCCAATATAGCATTCAAAAAAATGACTAAATACTTGTTTTCTGTTTTCTACTTAAACCAAATTTGTTCTAACACAACATCTTGCATTGTCATATAGCGCTTTGATTATATTCACATATTTTGTTGGAAAACCATAGATTGTAAGTATCTTCCACAATGATGGGCGGTGTAGACTATCAAAGACTTTTTGAAAATCAACGAAGGTGATAATAAGTGGCGATTGCCTTTCCACTGATTCTTCTATAATTGTTCTTAGTGTGAATATTTGATCAATACATGATCGTTTCGGCCTGAAACCCGCTNGTTATTCTCTGATCTTTTCGTCAGCATGCAATTTAAGTCTTTCTAACATCATGCAACATAATAATTTTCCAGGTACTGATAATAGAGATATACCACGCCAGTTATTACAGTCTGATAGATCACCTTTCTTCGGTAACTTTACAATAATACTGTCTTTCCATTGTTGTGGTGGTTGTTCTTCTCTCCATACTTCATTTATAATATCTAAAATTCTCAAGAGGTTGTTGTCATTAACTGCTTTAATCATTTCCCCTTCGTCAACTCCAGCCTAAAATTTTTTAATAACGGTTCAATCTCGTCCAGCGTGAATTCATCGCAAGTTATTGGCAAAGTGGTTGTGGATGTTTCATTATTAAAATCAGGTGTTACAGTTGGTGGTGGTCTGTTTAGCACCTCCATGAAGTGCTCAGCCCATCTCTTCATTTGTTCTTTTTCTGTTGGTATTGAATTCCCTAATTTACCTTTAACAGGTGTTTCCATAGCAGTAGGCTGGTGACATAGTTGTTTTGTAATTTGATAAAGGCACCTACTATTACCAGTTCTTGCAGCATTTTCAGCTTCTACGGCCAGTTCATTGATGAAATGTCTTTTATCTCTTCGAGTTTTTGCATTACTATACTTAAAAACCATGTACCAACCAACTGGAAACAATACTCTGGAAGTCAAAATTTGTAACTGGACATAAAAACAGACAATGCACTTAAACATTAAAAGTGCAAGGCAGACCAACATTTTATAGACAATTCCATCAGGACTGAATTCAATTCCACTTACACATTACTACGTATCAATATCACTTTGAACTTATATTACCATTACCTTTTATTTCAATTATCAATGGAATAAAATTCAGTTCAGAATTGTAAACACCTGTTGATGAAGAAAACACATTCAGATTAACAACGGAAAGTCAACCTACAACTGAGCAAATGATTTTGTATTGATTTTCAATAATTTATTTTACCTTTGATTGACTTTGTTTTGCCAATTGTTAAATCGAGTTTTATTTGAATAAATATCATCATTTTATACTTGTAATGAATATAAAATAGGAGATTTCAGTTACATAATTGGTGCAGTGACATCATGACTTAACTGTCTGTTCCTGCCCTAACAAGTCAGATCATCGATCTATTGAGCCAACTAATTTAATTGATCTATCGATCTATTTATTCATCCCTATCTATTGTCTTTAGCTCCAAAAGTGGTGGTACAGACTGAAAATTTTCGTTAGCCATATAAACTTTCTTGCACGCGGCAGTTGCCTTCTTGTTGGCTCCCTGTGATCTTAACATTAGGAAATACCAGGTTCCTCTACAAGCCTGTCAAATAATTTTTGGTCGCTCTCTTGTCCACTACGGCCGTATTCTGTGACAATGTGTGTCCCGTCCCTGATTATAGAACCTGTCTAGTTATTCCCCTAGACTTGACTGGCATAAATTTCAGATTTACTGAAAAAGTATTGTCAAGAGTGTATTTATAGTAAAACTAAGCATACGGCGCATTCATAAATAACAGTAAAAATACATTTTATAAAGAATAATTGAATAATCAGAAAGAGTAACACATTTTTTGGTAACAAAAGTTAAATAAGAAGTTCACTTGGTGTGGTTAACTCAGTGTTGTAATTTTGAGTTTACTAGTTAAGTAGCAATTGTAATTTTGTGTAGCTTTGTAAACACTTTTTGCTCAGAACGGCAGAGTCCCAAAATCTCCACACTTTTTATCTGAATGTCGCGAAGGTACTGGGCATGTCCGACAAACTCTGACAGATTTTGTGATTAGTTCGGTTAAAGCCGAACAATACACAACAGAGAAAGCGGCTCAAAGGGAAGAGAGAAGGATGGCCAGAGACCATAAAAAAGCCAAAGCAGAGAAGGAAGCCGAAGAAAGAGAAAATGAGAGGGCATTTCAAGAAAAGAGGGAACAGGCCGAAAGATTCGAAAAGGACGCCGACAGAGCCCACGCCATTAGACTGAAAGAAATGGAGATCAAAGTAAGAAGAGTTTATTCTAGTTCTAACACCGGCGTGTCTGTGGCAGTTCTCAAGGTAGCGATGGGGGAAACATCTCTCATGCGGTGGCGCATAGTGCGGCCTCCTTCCAATTAGATGTCTACTCAGAGGCTTCTGAGGAAATTGACATCTATCTCTCTAGGTCTGAATCCTTAGCAGCTACATATGACTTGGAGAGGGAGAGATACAACAAGAAGCTATCCCAGAGTCTGAGGGGATCTGCTTTTGATGTGTTTCTCAAAATGCCCACAGAAGAACAGAATAACTATGGCATGTTGAAGAAGGCTCTGCTTCAGCGTTTTCAGCTTAACGCAGAGACTTTTCGTAGTAAATTCCGTGAGGCTAAGAGACAGAAAGATGAGTCATTTAGACAATTTGCTACACGACTAGAAATTTACTTGGAGAAGTGGGGGTCCCTCAGCATCTTCGATTAATCGTACGAAGGGCTGCAGGATATGATTATCGTAGAGCAGTTAAAGGACTCGCTCACCCCTGACATGAGACGGTTCCTGGCGAAGCACGGGGCCGAAACTCGAGCAGGTGGTGTTATATGCCGATAGGTATCAAAGCGCCCAGACAGAAGTTAATCCTGTCAGGAAGCGCGGCCACGATAGTCGCCAACAACCAACAGATCGTCCATCCACGGAGGTGCAAACGACGAACAACACAACACACAAGTTGGCCCAACAACAGCAACAACAACCACAGGATCACCACAGGCAGAAACAGAGCAATTCAACTAAGGGAACTGGAAGGCGATGGTGTAAGGTGTGCAAAAATGACACACATTTTTCATCGGATTGTAAGAGAAAACAGGCCCTTACGACGTTGCATGTTTGATCACTAGGTCGATAGGGAAACATGACCTTCCGACATGTCAACAAAGCCCCAGTCATCCCCCTACTCGAGAAAAAGTCACAGTTGGTAACCAAATTGTAGGCTGCTTATATGATTCGGGTTTAGAGTATTCGGCTCGAGTTTCGCCATCTTTGGTGAAGGCCCGCTAGTACACTGGTCAAACTGTAGAAATACAGAGTATAAAGTCTATGCTTCTTCCGATTGTGGAAATTGATTTCTCAACCCGATATGTACGGGGAAAAATCAATGCCGCAGTTTTAGACGATTTAGTCTATCCTCTCATTTTAGGGAGAAAGTATGTCTTCCTTGGGGATCCTTCACAGAAACCCAGGTCGACACAAGAGAGAGAGAGAGAGAGAGAGAGAGAGAGAGAACACAGGAAACGCCCTAGCGGCCCATGAGCTCTCATCTCTAACCAGCCCCAATATATCGGAGCTGAAAAAGGCACAATGGGAAGATAAAAACCTCGAGTCTTGTTTTATTAGGTTGTATGAAAACTACTCCCATACTCCTCAGGGGGCATATTATAGGGAGAAAGGTTTAGTTTATCGGAGGGTCGGAAACAAGAGACAGTTAGTTGTCCCACTCCCATGTAGAACCCGCCTGATGCAGCAAATGCATAAACCTCCATCACAACCTCATCGAGGTACACGTAATTTATTATGTCATGTTTCCTTGAAATACTGGCGGCCAGACATGCAACGGGATATTCGTCAATATGTACACGATTGCTCGGACTGCCATAGCATGGAAAACCAGAATGGTGAAAACCAGGATTTATCTGCGAGGAAGGTGATGGAGCAGAGCGCATACCTCCCAACATTGGAGAGCTCTGACTCACCACTTCTTCTGAGCTTAACAGAGCTGAAATGAACTCAAAAAGATGACGTAACCTTAGCGCCCTGCTCTGAACCACGGCACAAAACACAGACCCATAATTCGGATGGAACATTTTTCCAGGAAGATGGAGTTCTGTTTAAAAGAACGAGACCTGGGAACCGACAAATCGTCGAGCCACTCCATTTAAGATCTCAGATTATGAGAGCTGGACATGTATCGCTTTCAGGAGCACACATGTCAGTTGTCAAAACGATGCGCAATATAAACAGCACATCACTTTTGGCCAAGGCAAAAAGTGGACATACGGCAATACGTCCAAAATTGTATCCACTGCCGGCCGAATAACGCAGTAGAGAGAAATAAGCAATCAAGTGGACAGCAAAACCCACGGAAAAGTGACCGTTCCAAAGCTGGATATTCTACAAATATCTTAGGATAGGGGGTATGTCACATAATTTAGGGTAGCTATCTTGTCCACTACGGCCGCATTCTGTGACAGTTGTTGTACTGACTAATTACGTGCTTTTCAGTGGTCGGCACCCTTTTCTTTATATGCTATGTAGCAGATATTTAATATTTTCAAACATTCTTACACTCCTCTCAGTGATAAGTCGTCATGTCTGTTTGGTTACCCGTTCCTCCCTGCAGGGAAAAGGAACGGATGAGATAATAGTAACCGACAATCATGTTGGTTAATCTCGGGTGTGGCCGACATCGGACTACAGATTAACACTAAAATCGCCCCCGCGACTTTGGTTAAACATTGATAAGGCGAACGTGTTGCACTTGCCAAGATGGTAAAGAGGCGAATGTTGTTTGCAAAAGAGATGGATAGAGAGAAAAATTGTCCGTGCGACACATTTTGGACAGACATGAATGACATCATCATTTCCTGTCCACCTGTTTCAAAGACATTGCGTTAGAGGAAAGTAAGATGTTACATCTGAAACATATTGTCGAAAGAGTGTACGGACTTGTCACTTCCATGTATGGAAGACGTGACGTTTTGCATCACGCTCAGAATTTTCCATGTCGGAATAATTTTGAATTACTCCACCTAAATATGCAGTTTTGAAATAATTGGCGCGGGTTCGAAATAGAAGAACCACCAAATTCCTGATTTGACCCTGCCTAAATCGTAACAAACAACTGCGGGGGAGGCACAGGGCCATATAATCTGACACTTTAGCCAGATTAGAACACTGTGAGAATCGCTTGCCAAGACGACAACCAGACTGCCAGAGTTAAGACTAGAAACATGATTCATAAATCGGACCAGACCATTGTTTGAGAAATTTTTGAGGACTTAAGAACCCAGGAAAAAAAAAACTACAATTTTATCAAGGAAAACCGGAATCTGAGGAATCTGGAACACGGAGTCAAAGTGAGAACTTATTGTTAAAGTAACGACCCCCAAGAACTCGTGTAAAAGTCATCCGCTAGTGCCTTCTCTGTTTCTCTGAGCAAACAGTATGTGAACCAAGATTGGCGTAAGTTGTACATTTTACATTCTATATTTTTCATTACTAACATGTGAACTAATATGTATATATTGCCATGTGAATATTAATATGTAAAAATTGCTAGTGGATGTCCAAGTCATTTGAGGCTGGCAACCTCAGCATATAGAATGATTATTTCATGAACCACCACTGTAATGGCTGGTGACTGCTTTATTGCTAGTTTCTTACAAACCAGTGTAAATTATTTATGTAAACATATTCACTTTAAAAAATAATGAAAGTTTTCAAGCTTTTCAACAGGTGTAGATGTAAATGAAAACATATTCCATCTATATTGTGAACATTTTTCAACCAAGGTAGACGTTTATAATAACAGAAGATGGCAGATGTGAAACAGAAATCAAGAAGAGAATAGGAATGGCCAAAGCTACATTCAACAACATGAAACATATACTGACATCCAAACAGTTATCTCACAAATTAAAACTGAGAATCATAAAGTGTTATATATATTTTGCATTTCTGTATGGTGCAGAAACATGGACGATGAATAAGCATTTGGAAGAAAGAATTGAGGCTCTTGAAATGTGGATATATAGAAGAATGGGGCGTATCTCATGGAAAGAGATGAAAACAAATAAGGAGGTCCTAGAAAA
This sequence comes from Oreohelix idahoensis, assembly GCA_024509875.1. Lineage (NCBI taxonomy): Eukaryota > Metazoa > Mollusca > Gastropoda > Stylommatophora > Oreohelicidae > Oreohelix > Oreohelix idahoensis. The sequence goes on along the minus strand of JAMPIV010012843.1, from coordinate 857,906 downwards.
TCTAGGTATGAAAAGAGAACTAATGAGGGAGGTCAAAGTTCGGCAGTTAAAATACTTTGGCCACATAAAAAGGCATAACACCTTACAGAAGACCATAACAGAAGGGAGAGTTGAAAGCAAACGTGCAAGGGGAAGACAACGCTATAAGTGGGAAGATAACATCAAGAGATGGACAGGAAAGAGTCATCAGAGTGCACCACCAAGACAAGAGACAGAAGACGTTGGAGATCCATTACAGCCAACCTTCGTTGTGGAGATGGCAACTGATGATGATGAGACGTTTAACTGAAAACATATTCAATCTATATTGTGAATATTTTTCAACCAGTGCAGATGTAAATGTAAACATATTCTGTCTATACTATTAAGCTTTTCATTTGAATGTAAAGTAAATATAAAGCTATTCAATTTAAATGTAAAGAAAGTTTTCTCTCGAGGGATTAAGCTTAATTCTCACCGAGGGTAAAAGTTACAGGTAGATGAGATGGTGGAATAGGAAGATGGGGACACATAAGTATGTGTCGGGAAACTCAATACTCAGAGGGTATTCGTTTCTCTTCTTTTACTTTACTAGTTGGGGGTACCAGCTGAGGGTACTATTTATGGAATATGAATGGTACAAGTGGCCTGAAGTCGAATCTAGACACAATCATCAGACGGGGCTTAAAGACGAAGGACCAACTTCGTTGACACTCCCTGACACTTCTGGGAACGTGCTGCGCCCTACAACCTTGACCAGTGACGATCAGCGATCGTGTTTACCAAGAACCGAAACATCAGAAGGAGCAGAACCGCCACTGACAGCTAGGTAACACATAAAAGCTGCCAAGTGATCTCCTTTACAAACTACCATTACATCAAAAACAATGATAATAATTTTCTGGTAAATAATAATTATTTTTTAAACCCTGTTAAAACCTAAGTGATTATTAAATTTGTTATTTGTAAATATACACATTTAACGTCGATTTAATCATTTTTAATGTCCTGCATGTTTGTCTCAGTCAATTTACTAAGTACACTCTGAACAGAGCTATACCAGAATAAGAAGAATTCCACTGAGTAAATCAGGGTGGGGGCTTGAACGAGCTGAAATAAATCATTGCATAACCCTTTCTTCACAAAAGGCGACGGATCAGATATAAGTTAATAGTGCTCGGCCATAGGCAGCATTGTTCTTGACTTCTGAAAATATCTTGTGAACAGTCCGTGGAGATAGAAGCATCATTATCCTGCTATCTACAACTCTGCCAAGAGTAATCTTGTGCGAAGGTAGACACCTTTGAAGACCCATATTAGATAATCTTGACTTTTGGCCACAATTGGACCACTAGTGCAAAGCAGGGGAGGCAATTCCATGACAAAGCCTAACCCTAACCTTATAAGTATTTCGGGAGATCACCGAACTATCGACATTTTCACCTATCTATTATCTATTTTACCCAATACATCACAAATACTTGACTGCACAAGATACAGGAACTCCCATTTAAAATCAAACCAAAAACAAAACCCTATTCAGCAAATTTCTTGTATCTGCCAGCTTAAATGTCTGCCATCCCTTGCGCTTACATTAACATACTTTTGTGGAATGACAAAATTAATGTTCCAAATTGTTCGCGCACGCAAGCGCCACCGCATCACAACTACCAAAGGCGACTGGACCTTTGTGGTACAGTGAGATGTTGTAGAAGTGATCTAAAATATTCTATGTCTGTATAGTTCCCGGGCGTCTCCAAGGAGAAAGCAGGCCACTGTACCCACCACGTACGTAATAAGACACGGTGAAGATGAGATTGTGCAAGCAGTGAGCAACTTCGCCATGTACACAAACCGCTACTTAATGTCTTCCCCTTTCCCTTCTGAAACATCAAATTAACCTTCGGCTGTGATGCACACTCTTACCTGTATCCCACATAGTTTTATTACGAGGGACACAAAAATATTCATCTCAGCTATAGTTTTTAGAATGGCTAAATGTAGAATTTTTTTTATTTATTCATGTTACCGTTCCACCTACCACCACATACTTCTTTCTATCCTCAACCTTAGAACGAATAGTCTGCATAAATGTGCACAATCGCCATTCTTCTTCTTTGATCCTTAGCCGCCGACTGTCTAAGCAGTGAATGGCCATCACGCCTGGTGGCGTCTTGTAGGTGTAGGGCAGCAACAAACTGCTTCCACTCTGCTCGGTCGGCGGCCATCCTTCGTGCAGCTCCCCAGCTCTGGTTCATTCTTTGCATTTCGGCACCCACAGTTCACCGTCAAGTTGTTTTTGGTCGGCCTCTCTTTCGCTTTCCTTCAGGGGTCCATAGCATGCATAGCTGTTCATGTGATGGCATCAGGGTCTCTTCTGAGGACGTGGCCAACCCAACTCCAGCGTCTGCCAGCTATGCTGATGTGCATGTACTCTTGGTTACTCCGAGCAAGCAGTTCTTGATTGGTGATGGTGTTCGGTCAAAAGATTTGGAGAATTTTCCTTAGGCAGATTGTGTGGAAGGAGGACAATTTCGACATTTCCTTCTCTGTTACTCTCTAGAAATTCCGCACCATAAAGTACACAGCTCTCATGTAATCTTAATTTGGTATTTGTGCTATACTGAGGACTTCCAGACGTTGTTTAGACTAGCAAAGACTGTTCTCGCTTTGTTCATTCAGTTGTTGATGACTTTGCTTGTTCCGCCATCGGGTGTTACTATGCATCCTAGGTATGTAAATGTGTTTGTCTGTTCCAGCTTCTGGTTCCTTATTGTTACGGGCTGATGGATTGCCCACATTGAGTGTCATGAGCTCTGTCTTCCTTAGATTGATGTCCAGACCCACCTGCTGACTATATTTATTCAGTCTTTCTGTTTTTTCTTGGATGTGTTGATGTGTGATGTGACATTCGCTATTCGTTCCTAATAACTGGTAACTGGCGTACAATAGTAAATTAGAGCCTGACTAGTAGTATCTAATACGCTCTATCGATCGCTAATTTATCTCCGCGATGGACACATTTCTCCATTCTTTTTGGTTGTAAAATAATTTCTTTTTCTGTCCGCCCTGTATTCTTTTGCCTGGTACTATACCGATAGGAAACCGTTGGTTGAAAATATAGTTTTGATATATGACCATATCGTGCCTGCTGACATAATTTTCACTGTTGCGGGAAGGACTTCGCATGGTCCAACGGATTTTCTGCACGTTTCATATGTGTGATGTAACCAATGTAAGATACTCTGAGGTATTTCCTGTTAGTCGCTGGTGATCATTCAGGGTTGTTGTTTTAACGCTTATCTCCATATCGTGTTTTATCAGTGGTACCAAGAAATGTGATACGGTTAACGGGCTCCTGCTTTCCTACCTGTATCATGAAGTCAAGTCAGGTGCCAGGCTGGAGAAGGACAGAAGCCTAATACCCTTTATTATTTATCTTGAAACAAGCTGCCCAAAGGGACGGTATAGAGATCAATACGGGAAAAAAACCTGAGTGATGACCAATGGTTAACAACATACAATCACATATTACTCTCAATGTTCATCACTTGGAAATGCCCCAGTTTCAATACCCAGGTAATTTAAAATGTTACACGCGACGGGTCTAAACATAATTACTAGCGTCAAGCCAAATCTGGTGGCGTGCCTTCAGCAGTAGCCGATTATGACTCTCCACATATCTCAATTGTTGATCCTCTTAAATTCTGAATTTATCTCTTCCCACCCCATAGTGTCAGGCTATCCATTATATTTCCTCTCTGTCTTCCTCTGCGCCTCTTTCCATCTGTGAAAAATGTAGAAAAATCCCGGGGTCACGATTTTTTTCGAGTGCTCCCTGTACAACAAAGGTTGGCGGCCTGTTCCTTATGTTTGTTACTATATTTCTTTTTCAGTACCTCTTCTCACGCAATCTTCATTAACTATCTTAGCTGTCCACTAGATTTTTAACATTCTTATGAAAAGCCACATCTCTGTTGCAGCAAAGGATTTTTGCACATTTTTTTTTTCATTTGCTCCATGCCAAGGACTCACTTCCATACAAAATCATTGGTATGATGTAACACTAAACAATCCTTTTCTTTTTTTAACTAATGGCAAAGATGAAACTTTCATTAATTTTAAAGTGAATATGTTTACATAGACATTTACACTGGTTTGAAAATGTAAATAGAATATGTTTTCATTTATATCTACACTTGTTGAAAAGCTTTGAAACTTTCATTAATTTTAAAGTGAATATGTTTACATAGACATTTACACTGGTTTGAAAATGTAAATATTATACTTAGAATGTACATCATTTCTTTCATCTTTCCCTCCCTGCTCCATATGGAACTTGGGACTACCTATGCTTTTAGTTCTCTGTAAGAAACTTGCAATAAAGCAGTCACCAGCCCTTGCAGTGGTGGTTCATGAAATCATCATTCTATACACTGAGGTTGCCAGCCTCAAATGACTTGGACATCCACTAGCGATTTTCACATATTGATATTCACACGGCAATATATACATATACATATTAGTAATGAAAAATATAAAATGTAAAAAGTACAAGTTACGCCAATCTTGGCTCACAGACTGTTTGCTCAGATGAATAAATGCACCTGCTTAGGTCTTTTGCACGTGTTCTTGTGGGTCTTTATTTTACTAATAGATACCCTCTATGACTCCGTGTTTCAGTTTCCTCAGATTCCGGTTCCTTATTAAAATGGTTTTCCTGGGCTCTTTAAGTCCGTCAAGATTTTCCACAAAGTCCGGTCTGATAAATGGAATTCTGAATTCTAACAGTCTGGTTGTGTCGTCTTGGCACGCGATTTCTCACAGTGAACTAGACTTGCAAAAATTGTCAGATTATATTGCAAGTCTGCCCCCGCATTTGTTTGTTACGAGGCTAAGAAAGCGCCAATCGTTTTCAAACATGCATGTCGTGTGGGGAAATTAAAATTATTTCCGACATGGAAACATTATGTGCATGATGCAGAGGTCACCACTCTCATATATGGTAATAAAACATTCGATTGCCTGGCCTGCAAACTCACCAACATATTTGTAAACTCATACGACAATGTGTTTCAGATGTAACAACTTATTACTATAATGTAATGTCTTCATGAAAGTCGGACAGGAAACGATTATGTAATTTATGTCTGTCCGTGGCATATAAAATATATAATTAAGTAGGGCCGTGTATTTCGCCCAGTGTTTACCCCGATATGGGTCAACTACGAGCGACTGTGGGTACAGACGATATGACGTCATTAACTTATTTGCATAGCGGACGCCAAGTTGGTCATGCGGGAATATAAAAAATTGGTGGGCATCCGTTTTGTGTTCTGAGGAGGTGTCACCTCGTTGGTGTGTGCTCTAAGTATTTCATGGATGTTGGTGTTAATAGACTTGTTCTGTTCATATATTAGGCGTTATTGGGATGCCAGAATGGAGCGTTTCTGACAGGGAGTATTATGCACGCAGTTTATTAACAGTGATATAGTTATTTGCTAACTTAGCCGACCTGAGGCGGGTCATAGTACCACATTTTCTAGATTGTATTACTGAGAGGCCATCAGTGGAAGAAGATGGCGTAAGATATATATATATATATATATATATATATATATATATATATATATATATATATATATATATATATATATATATATATATATATATATATATATATATGTGGATCCTGGTCAATGAATGACTGTATCATGGCGTACTGGAGAGGTCTGGACGCATGAAGATAAGATAATAATAATTGTCTACATTGATAATTGAAGCGGTGACGAGCGTGAGAGTGTAAGACAGAACGTGACAGGACCGCTCTATCGGTAGTTGTACTGAACACTATGTACTATTTGTTAATGGATCCTCTGAATGTGCTATGCACGATGGAGCTTGTTATCACCCAATAAATATTTATATGCCTGTAGTCTGTGGCTTTCGTCAGTGCCTAAATAAGAGTTACTTTAGAATATTTATCCTCTCGCATTCCATCACTTCAAGGACACCTCCACTACCAAGGGGGCACTGCAGTACGTACATTCAAAAATAGGCATGCCACAGCTATATGGGGGCCAAGATTTGGGGAATATCCAGGACTACTTATGTGATTAAGATTATTAACAGTGTGGATACATATGACGCTTGAAAACTGCACTTACACAAACTGCACATGAAAAAATGGCGACCGGTCGTGACAGACGCAGTTGCAGTGGAAGGTCATATCTACTGGAGTAGGAGCCTGAAAGGAGAAGCGGGAACGTATTCGAGAATCAATAACATTATATTAAGTGACACGTACAAGATTAAAAAAACAGTTCCACATTAATTGTTTCAACTTAAGAACGGGTCCGGATTTATTTCAGTGGGAAAACATTGTTTCGCCAAAGACAGGTGCAAAATATACACCATTCAAGTTTACAAGTATAAAAGGGAAAGTTAAACCAGAGCGAACGTCAGCAGAAGGACGGGTGAAAAAAATCTGTTTTTTTTTTACTTTCGGGCGTTGCTTCAGAGCGGCACTGCCATTGTTGACGCATAAAGGGAGGAGTGAATTGAATTTTCAAAGATAAGTACAATTTATGGCTTCTGACGGTCTGTGTACCACATTACGTTGTCGGGCGTCCTTCGGCTCTGATGTGTTATGTCGTATTATACTGTAGTGTTATTGTGATTGTATTATTTATTTAATTTTTTTGTGTTTTTTACATTATTGTTGGGTTGTTTTGAATTGTTTTATCTGTTGTTTGTAATTGTAGTCTGTAATTTTATATTTAGTTTACTTTGCATGATTGTATGTCCTTGTTCATCTCATCTTACAATCTAATTATTATTTAGTGTTATTTATATTGTAACGGTAATTGTCTTGTATTTAACATAGATTAGGCTTTTGTTCACATTTTCTACATTCTTCTTTTTTTTTTTTCATCCATTTGTATTTACTTTTGTTACTTAAATCTAATGTCTATATTGTCTTAGCTGATATTGTCATTGTTCCTAGTGCTATTGTGTCATCATTTGAGGATCTCACACAACTATTTAGGTTCTGTTATTGAATAAGGGGAGTGGTCAAAGTGGTATAAGTTAACATAAAATTTATTATTTTTACAACTGATAGTAATATCAGTGTGAGACAACATGTCTGGATTAGAACACTACATTGCCATGGCTGAACGACTAGGTCTTCAAGGTAAGGCATTAAAAGAGTTTGCTATGGAGCAACTGGCCAAGGAAGAGAGAAAAGAAGAGTTGGCCAAAGAAGCAGCATTGGCTGCTAATAAATTAGAACAAGAAAAAGCTGACAAAGAAGAACGGCTAAAAATGGCTCAGTGGGACCATGAGCAAAAAATGACTGAAATACAACTGCAGAAACTTAAACTCCAAAGTGAGAATAAACAGAAAGAAAGCATTAATCAGGGTACACCAAAAAGGAAACATGGTTATCCTTTTACGGTTAATTTACCCAAATTTCATCATTCAGATGGCATTTCATGCTATTTGAACAGATTCGAAACGATTTGTCAAGAACATAAAATGGACAAATCTGAGTGGCCTAGCAAAATAATGTCCTTATTTTCAGGTGAAGCTCTTATAGCTATATGCACGTTGGACGATGAATCCAGGAGTAACTATGATGTTATAAAAGCATTATTATTGAAAAAATTTCAGCTGGGTGTTCACAGATACAGACTAAAATTCAAAACTCTATTACCGGATTCTACAAAAACATTTGCGGAATTTATTGCAACCATTAAACTGACTTTTCAGAGATGGATTGAACTTTCTAAAATTGATAAAAGTTTTGATCAGCTTTCGGACCTGATATTGAGAGACAAAAGTCCTCTCGTCGGTGAGTCCAGAATTTCTTACCTATCACCAGGAGAGGGACCCCCAATCCATATCTGAAATGGAGACCCTCGGTCATCGCTATATGACTGCCCATCCGGGGAAAAATATAAGCAATTCTAACATTAAAGAAGCATTGCCAGTGGCTTCAGCAAAGACTGCACAGACAAGGTCCTTACCCAAAAGCCATATCCTCCAGGCTGGGGAAGTAATTTTGGCAGTGAACGCTGGCTTCTTTCGAGGGCGATACAACTTCCAGAATTGGCAATCTCGACCATATTACCAAGGTAATAGACCTCAGCGACAATATGATGGTCCAAATTGAGGGGGGACAAACGTGCAGAATTCCTACTATAATAGGGGAAGATCAAATTACAATAACCGTTTTGGCTATAACAACAACATAAATAACCAGAACTATAGAGGGTCTCATCAACAACACAGGTCAAATACTGCAGTTGAACAAAGAAACAGTCCAAATGCTGGTAATCAAGAGTTTGATACCACATCTCATGCTAATGCATGTAGTGTTGATCTGGCCAATAAAGCAAATTGTACAGTGTGTGACACTGTTTCAAACAGGAGGTGCCTCGATTAAGTTGTGATCACCCCTTACCTGTACTTGCGTCGCACGATGGAACAGGTTCACTAAAATTTTGTAAGGGATTTGTTAACCATAGAATTGTGTCAGTCCTCAGAGATACAGGTTGCACCACTGTAGGGGAACGACAATCACTTGTCGATGACTTATGTTATACAGGCAGAGAAGTAAAATGTGTCACCTTCGGGGGGTCCATTGAATATTATAAGACTGCCTATGTCTATATAAACACACTTTACTTCACAGGGAACGTTCTTGCTTGTATCGTACCAAACCCAGTCAGTGAATTGATTCTGGGTAACCTTCCAGATTTAAAAGAGTGCTCGGATGATGAAATTAGAAGTTGGGAAAACCAACATTTAGTGGCTGCTAACGCAGTGACAACATGAGCTCAAGCTCGGGCTGAGTCCAACGGTGATACTATAACGGAAAATGACGATGATGGCAGTTTACATGTGATGTTGCACGCGTCAGTAAAGAGTCATTTGGCAAAATGCAACAAAATGATGAATCATTAAAAAACTTTTTAAGATTGCTAGAAGGGATGATGTGGTGTACAATGATACTGCAATTCACTGGTACACCATCAAGAATGGTATCTTACTTAGAAATTTTAAAGATGCTAATTCTGACAGAAAAGAAATCATGGTGCCAGCTAACTTCAGACCATTTATTTTACAACATGTACATGATGTGAACTGCGCAGGTCATCTTGGAATAGCACATACAAAACAACTAGTGTTGTCCAATTTCTTCTGACCAGAGATGTTAAAACTTTTTGTAGAACTTGCAATACATGCCAGAAGATGGCGAACAAAGGTGCACTACATAAAGCACCGATCCAAGCTTTTGACATTTCCAATAGACCATTTGCTAAAAAGGCTATTGATATCATATGCCCTTTGCCTATAATGTCAGCTAGAGGCCATAGATTTATCCTTACTTGCATTGGCATGTGCACAAGGTGGCCTGAAGCCATACCACTTAAGAATATTACAACAATAGACGTTGCTGATGCACTTACGATAATTTTTAGCAGGTTAGATTTCCCTGAGGAAATACTATCAGATAGAGGGAAACAGTTGACATCAGAGGTTATGAAACAGGTGATTGAAAGATTTCCAAATTAATAGATCGCTAAGTAGCATATATCCCCCAGAAGCAAACGGTACAGCAGAAAGATTCAACAAGATGCTAAAGCAGATGCTAGGCAAGGTTACAACTAAGATTCCACAGGATTGGGACAGAGTTCTACCAGCTGTCCTGTTCCCTTATCGGGAAATCCCGAACGAACAAACCGGTTATCACCATTCGAATTGATTTTCGGGGCGAAACCTAGGGGACCCATGTCCATTCACAAACAGCTCCTGGTGGGCTCGGAGATGTCAAATGAGGTTCAATCTTCATATGAATATGTGGTAAATCTAAGGAAAAAAAATTGTGGATGCATGCCAGATAGCAGTTAATTCTTCGGAAAAAGCCAAGGAAAAAACTAGATTATTTATTAATGATAACAGAAAATTACGCCAGTTATGGCCAGAAGATGAGGCATACGTGTTGCTCCCTACAAAGAAAAATAAATTGTTAATAGCTTGGAGTGGACCATATAAGGTGATATCCAAATTGACTGATGTGGATTACATCATGGATGTAAAAGGCAAACCTAAGACTTTCCACATTAATATGCTTCAGAAGTTTCACTCTAGACCTGGCAACCTTCAACCAGTGTATGAGGCTGTTGATGAATCTAATGTAGCTTTCTCTTCTCTTGCTGTCATCCATGAAGAAGAATCTTCCTTCAATGATTTATCTCTACCACTATCTTTTATTCTTTTTCAACCTTCTGAATCGTGGAGAGATATCTCAATTTCTCATGATCTCACACCAGATCAACAAAACCAGATCTCGAATCTTTTACAATCCTACCCAGATGTCTCAACTGACATTCCTGGATGCACCGATGTCATTTCCCATGACATACTGTTACAAGATCATACACCTATCCGTATTAAACCGTATCCAATCCCTATTCATTTTCAGACCCAAGTAGACCAGGATATTGATAACATGCTCAAATTAGGGATTATTGAACCATCTCAGCCGCCATATGCTTCTCCTCTAGTCATCGTTAGGAAAAAGGATAAGACTATTAGACTTTGCATCGACTTCCGTCGCCTTAACTCCCTGACTATTCCGGATGCAGAACCAATGCCTATCTTGGATTCTTTGTTAGAAAAACTATCATCTGCCACTTATTTCAGCAAGCTTGATCTTTCAAAGGGCTATTGGCAGATCCCGCTGACAGACAGGTCTAAACCTTACACTGCCTTTGCTGGTCCTAATGGTTTGTATCAGTGGAATTTTATGTCTTTCGGTTTGGTCAAAGCACCAGCCACCTTTGTTTGTATGATGAGAATACTATTCTCCAATCGTCCTGATCTCATCTCTTATATCGACGATATTTGCCTCTTCCAAAATTCGTGGCAAGACCATTTTTGGGATCTTAAGACTTTGCTAGATATACTTCGTAGTTACCATCTGACTGCTAGACCTTCTAAAGTTAAGATTGGGTTCAAACAGATTTCTTTCCTTGGACATAAGATCTCTCGTGGATTTTTGATGACAGATGAGAACACTGTCTCTAGAATTCTTAATCTTGAGGTTCCTAAAAAAACAAAAAACAAGTCACGCGTTTGTTAGGCTTAGTAAACTATTACAGGAAATTTGTTCCTCGTTTGTCTGAGTTGAACAGTGTACTTTCCTCTTTGCTGAAGAAGCCCACAAAAGTAATTTGGGCACAGCAGTGTCAGGGTGATTTAGATTGTATAAAGACTTTGTTCTCAAAGGCACCAATTTTAAGATTGTCTAACCCTTTCCTAACCTTTACTTTAAGATGCGATGCGTCACAATATGCGATTGGAGCGTCTTTGCTGCAGCTCCACAAAATATGCTTCACCGAGTGATGTACGTTAGTAGGAAGCTGTCTACAACAGAGGAAAGATATCCAATAATCGAGCGGGAATTATTGGCCATATCGTGGAGTGTGGTCAAACTACAGAGATTCCTCATCGGTGCACCATTTGTGATCGAAACAGATCAAAGAGCATTGGCATATCTCCAGAAAGCCAACTTTTCTAATCAACGCACTATGAGACATGCTCTCAGTCGGCTACCCTATGCATATACCATTCGGGCGATCAAGGGTTCTGAAAACAACCTTGCAAATGTCCTTTAGAGATGTACAACTGCTTAGGGTGGATTTGTACCATCACTGCATCGGGGACAGATAGAAAAACTCTAGGACATCGCCGACCTCAGGTATATGCATGTATACAGATGGCTATTGTCCTGTCAGTGGCATGTAATGGACAGTGTGAAACCACTACTGCATGGCGAGGGGACCGGCCGCATGCAGGTTCAGGTACGACTCCATAGACTTTTGCTTACAAGAATCAATGACGTTGGTGCGGGAAATGGTGCATGAATTTCGTAACATTGGATACTGAATGTTCAAGTCCTTTTCAACTACAGTGTAAAGCAAGGATATTCAAAAGAAACATCATATTGTTGTGTATTGAACATAGTCACATGAATTTGTACTCTTTAATAAATGCAGGAACATTCATAATTTAGATGTACGATAATACTTTTTAGCAGTGATTACTTCAATCATTCTGCTGTTTCTGACAAACTGGTAACTTATTATATATTTGTGCATGCAGTTCATTCAATGAACATATTCTTCTAAACTTGCAATGTAGATATGCAGTATTGCTATACTGTGCCGACTAGGGATGTCTGATACTTACTGAGTATCCATCTGGTCTTACATGACACTAACTACTTTCATTGATAAGACTGAAGTCAAAAATTCACTAGTGTTTCCAGAGAGGATTCAGGACTCTACTATTGTCACATACTGAATTTGCTACCATTCTATATAATCACGGTACACTAATCACAAGTCTTGATCTACTATGTTTATCATTATCATTATCATGTTATATCATCCATTGATATTATGAATAAAAGACACATGTGAGAGACTAAAACAAAAGATGATATGAAAATGCAAAAGAGAAAAAATCCAAGAAAATATTTGACTCTCATCATGTATGTATTACCTCATGTACTCTTTTGCTTGTGTGTGATGCTGTACTGTAATTCTGTTTTTCAAGAGGCCCAGTTTTCTTCTCTTTCTAAATTATTATGTGTTTGGTCTTTTTCTGTAGGTATTTTATTGCGTTTTATGACGGTAGGTTTAGTTTATACTTGCACCAGTTTTCTTTTCTTTAAAGTTAAGTTGCGATCTCGAGGGTTTTCTTGGTTAAATTAATCGCGATCTGGTAGTCCTAGTTTCTTTGTTAAAGAATTATCGCGGTCAAGTCTTTGTTTAACAGCGCGTGAGATATTCACGGGGTGGAAAGTTTCTGTTTGGCTCACGCAATATGACGTAAGTGGGAAACGCGCGCGGTCGGGATAAACAGGTCACGACGTGCTTTCAAATATAGTGGTGTAGACCCCGTTAATAATTTTGTAAGCGTTTCCATTGGGTTAGTAAGAAGCTATAGCTATGGCGTAGGCCAATAGTCCGCGGGGATTTTCCTGTATATAAACCCCAGCAGTCTGTTAACAGACCCCCTTTGTCTGATGAGATTCGCTACCGTGAATCTAGCATTTATCGTTCTGCTGCACGCGGAAGAAAAACGCAATAAACTGGTACGTTCATATTTTATTTGAGTCTTAATATTAGTGGGTTCGTAATGGAGTCATAGTCTGATTTACGTAAAGTTTTCTTCGGGAAGTTAACTTATAGTTATAAACGTAATGCCATCCATTACTATCTTTGTAGAATGATGTAAAGGTTAAGTGTGCCAAATTCTTTCTAGGATATTGGCAGTATATATAGGAGTGTGTGAAGTTTTGAGATATTCACTTTGTGAGGGTTAGCTATTAATACATGGGCGCTCTGTAGTATGTAGAGTGTTGGGTAAACCACCATTTATTTCTGTATATGTACAAGTGTAATTTTATTGGGCATCTAATGGTGCGTATGTTATTTTATTGTGCCTTAAATATTTGGGAATGCAGTAAGAGGAATAATTTAATTTTTGGGTTAAGCAGGGAAACCTCATATGTAATGTTAAAAAAGGAGACCAAGGAATTTCGGACAGGAGATTTCCCTAGTTTGAATGTTTTTGACACGAGGTTAGATTCACGTAACCAAAGATTAAGGTCAGACAGTGGCGGGAGGTTTGTGTACGTACCCGAAAGATTTTCGTTGAAACGGGGAAGGGAAGGAGTGTGAGATTGAGTGACACGTGGTTAGAAATATTTATGTATCGTTGTGCATAGCGGGAGAAGAGGAGAGTAGGGATTAAGGGAGCTATATGTTAGAGATTGAGTTATGGTTGAAGTTGTTGTACATTAGATGCATTTCTTTTGTCTACAGCGGTTCACAGTACAGTGGAAGAGTGGAGTTTGTCCTACACAAATTTCCAACGGCAAAGTTGGCAAACACAGGAGCCGAGAACTCGATATCGCTAGAGGCGAAAGAAATACGATAGCAGTTCGCATGCCGCGAAGCCCCTTGCTTCGGCGGGAACGTATTCATCGTTAAATAAATCCAGAGCGAGTAGCTCGTTATATCACTCCAACAACGGCACGTGTCCGGGAGATTAGTCTAGAGTTATACAGCCAGAAATAAATGCTGTGTTTCCCTAAATCCTGAGTGGGTTAATGGGGCAAGTCATAGAAGCTATTCAGCAGAAGAGGAGCTTCTATATTTTAGTCAAGTACCCGTGCTTGATAATCAAGTCATCATTGCAGGAGTCAGAACACTGGAGATAGGGTGACCATTCCGGGTTCTGACGTCAACGAGAGAAAGCGTAACGGAGACGCCACCTCAGCAGATGTCAAGAGTGTCAGAGAGACACTGAAGCAAAGAGAGAGAGAGAGAGAGAGAGAGAGGAGAGAGCCGGGACCAGTAGGGTCTGATGATATATCCTTAGAGGATAGCCTTTGAGTAATAGATGTTATAAAAGTCTACTAGTGTAGCAGTCCAGTGATTAGTTAGTGGCGCTTATCGCCTAACGAGTTGGAAGCTGTGTATACATTCGTTTAGGCAGAGTCAGCAGGACAGAGACAGAAGAAAATCATATAGTAGTAGACAGTGGAGGCTTAAGTTGAGGCCTCACCAGTTAGAGTGTGGTTACAATCACTGATCATTCTATTTTTCCCCAGCAGGGTGGCTGACTGAGGGAATGTGGTTGTGGGTTTTATGTGTCTATCTACTTAATTGGTTCTTTGGTTTTTCAGGTCTGTGAAACAGGGCACGATATTTATTTCTTTACTGTATGATGACATTTAATGTTTTATTGTGTAAATAAAATATCTATATATTGTAGACTGGATCAGCTTCTATACTATACTGTACCTATATATTGTCTGTATAGTGGTATCTGTGGTCGTTATTTACACCTTATCTTCTTGTGTTTAAAGGTAGTTAGAGGGGGGGGGGGGGGGGAGGTTATAGCATAATTTTAGTCACAAGTGGCAAGGGAGAGTCAATCCAGGTTCTCACCCTTGAGCCAATAGTCTCATCTGTCCACAGTCACTGTTATTTTCATCTAAATTCTATCTTCTCAGACTTTCTCTAGACTAGGGTCTTGCCTATACTCAGGCAAACTCTATAAACGTAAATACACTTCGTGACAATGTGGTTGCTTGTACATGAATATGACATATACGGCATATGATATGATACATTAACATTGCACTGTTAGGCAATGTGTCAATTTAGTCTGTCTTTGACATGGATGTGTTTATATGATAGGTTGTTGGGGTTACTAGAAGTCATATCAACTGCCTCTATTTAGTCAAATTGTTTTGACATGAGTGAAGCTTAGGTTTTGATATTTTCATATCGTTACCCTCACCTCTGTGTTAAATTTGCTTTACCATGGCAAACATGGGGGCTGGCGTACTTTTGGGTCGTCAATTAGATATTTCCAACGACTACTTGCACTATATAAACTCATTGGGTTATTTTGTCACCAACCCCTGAGTAGAAAAATTGCATTTTACCACAGGGTAACTGTGGCATATAAAAAATATATATAATTAAGTAGGGCCTTGTATTTCGCCAATGTTTACCCCGATATGGGTCAACTACGAGCGATTGTGGGTACAGACGATATGACGTCATTAACTTATTTGCATAGCGGTCGCCAATTTGGTCATGCGCGGGAATATAAAAAATCGGTGGGCATCCGTTATGTGTTCTGAGGAGGTGTCCACCTCGTTGGTGTGTGCTCTAAGTATTTCATAGAAGTTGGTGTTAACAGACTTGTTCTGTTCATATATTAGGCGTTATTGGGATGCCAAAATGGAGTGTTTCTGACAGGGAGTATTATGCACGCAGTTTATTAACTGTGATATAGTTATTTGCTAACTTAGCCGACCTGAGGCGGGTCGTAGTACCACGTCCTCTAGATTGTATTACTGAGAGGCCATCAGTGGAAGAAGATGGCGTAAGATATATATATATGGATCCTGGTCAATGAATGATTGTATCATGACGTACTGGAGAGGTCTGGGCGCATGAAGATAAGATAATAATAATTAATTGTCTACATTGATAATTGAGGTTAGAGGTGGACAAGAGGAGTGAGAGTGTATAAGACCAGTAATTGACAGTGAAATCACAAATCTGTCCGACAGCTCTATCGGTAGTTGTACTGAACACTATGTACTATTTGTTAATGGATCCTCTGAATGTGCTCTGTACGATGGAGCTTGTTATCACCCAATAAATATTTATATGCCTGTAGCCTGTGGTTTTCGTCAGTGCCTAAATAAGAGTTACTTTAGAATATTTATCCTCTCGCAATCCATCACTTCAAAGACACCTCCACTACTAAGGGGGCACTGCAGTACGTACAATCAAAAATAGGCACGCCACACTGTATGTCTCACAGTCCAGTAATCTCGTTATCTGTCGCTTGAGCACACACAGCTCGTCTCTTTACCACCTTGGCGAAGACGCACCCTTGCCTTATCATCGATTAAACACATACGCTGGCGCGATTTTAGTGTTAATCTGTCGCGGTCAAGGTTTAGTAGACGAGAATTTACCACCATGACTGTCGTTTAAATATTGCATCACCTGTCTACTATCTCAGCAAGGATGGTCAGGTAAACAGACAAGACGAACTATTACTGAAAGGAGTGTAAGAATGAAAATACAAAATATCTGCTACATAGCAGAGAATGAAAAAAGTGCTGACCATGGAAAAGCACGTAAATAATCAGTACAACAAATGTAACTGATTACTGTCGCAGTGAAAGAGAGATCGAGAAGGGGTCGCCCCAAATCCATCTTGTGACATATAAGACAAAGAAAGAATAAAGCTACTGCTCCCTCGGGCATGTCGTACCAGGCGACTAATATGAGGCTGTCCATGTGGATGGCAATCTCATCATATACAACAATAGCTACAGAAACTAATCCTGTAAGACCAAGCGAATGCTTTGCGCAGGTATCCTGCAATGGGACTTAACTGCAGTGGCCGCTCTCCGTGCTCATTTGGGAGCGAAAAAAGACAATGATGATATTTCATCGGCTACCTGCAAACTGGTCGACCCCAATACGAAACAGTGCTTGTAAGATTTTCAAGGGTGTCTGATATATGTTCAAGAACTCAAGACAAATGTTAACAGCGAAAGTGATCACGGACATCTGTGTCAGACTTCACTGGTTGTGCGGCATCATTTACCCAATTTAAGCTATCCTTAATTAAAAACTGCAATGGTGGGTTTAGTGTAACGTTTTTCAAAGGTCTGAGAGATTTAAAGGCGTTTGTTGTAACGCTTTTCAGTCGTCTGGGTGATTTAACGGCTTTTGTTGTAACGTTTATCAGTAGACTTGGTGATTTAACAGGGTTTGTTGTAACGTTTTTCAGTAGTCTGAGTGATTTAACGGCGTTTGTTGTAACGTTCTTCTGTAGACTAAGTGATTTAACGGCGTTTGTTGTAACGTTTTTCAGTAGTCTGAGTGATTTACCGCCTTTTGTTGTATTTCCTCATTGGCATTCTAGCCGCTCTTGTCACAGTTTATTGATGCACTTGTAGAGTCGACAAGGACATGACAATGACGTGCTGACGATTGTACTTACATAGCTATCTACCAATTAAGATCTGTTCTGTGGTACTTCTCCCTACCTGAAAACCAGCCTGTTCTACAAGTTTACTGTAAACATCTTGTGGAGTGCGACACTAGCATTACATTTATTTGGATGATTTATTAAACTCATTGTTCTACATTTCTGGTATAGCTGTAGATTCCCCATTTTTTTAGATACCCTAAATATTACTGCGCCTTATAGCTTGTATTTCCCGGGAAGTCTCTTATAAGACAAAGAAAGAACAGTACAGCTGCACACCCAGGCATGTCGTACAAGGCAACTAATATGAGGTTGGCAACCCCAGCATGTAAAACAAATTGCTACACAAACTGCTGCTGCATGAGTATGTGAATGCTTTGTGCATGCTTCCTGTACAACAAGAGGGGAAGGGACTGTAGTGGTGGCTTCATGGAGCGAAAGAGAAAATGAAAATATTACCAATTCTGCCCAACGTCTGACGACCATATGTAACGTGCTGATTTTTGTTGGCGAATTGCTAGTTCCAGTTATATTTTTTTTTCCTCCTGTTGTGATTAAGTTCAGCTGGTGCGTTCTTGACACCAGGTGTTTTGCCATTCTTGAGGCTTTTATTGCAGATTCCACTAAACTTCTATCAGGAATGGAATGCTGCACTCATCTTCTGAGTCCGGGCAGTGAAGGAAGTTAATGTCGCAATAGATTTTTTTTCTGGTGTATAAAAAAATCAAAGCAATATCTTGTTCAGAGTGGCGGTTTTAGGAACAGGCAACCTAGGCTCTCGCGCACAAATACATGCTTGTCGATACAGCAGGAATTTATTTAAAAGGGGCCTCTCACAACTTAAGACCACCACTTATAGGCGAAATTGAAAGAAAACTGTATACAGAGCGATACAACAGGAGGCAATCTGATCATCAGATGGGCCCCGTCGATCAAGTATTTCGGCCCCATAATCTCCTTTACACTCTAAGGGAGGCGGGCCCGCTTGAGTCATGACTCCCAAGTGTCAGCCTCCTGTTCTCTTGAGCAGAGAATTTAACCCACTACAACTTGGTTGCAGCTTTCAACTTACTCTGGTTTTTTTGTTTTCCAGCTGGAGACAATTGAGAAAGGCAACCCTTTTAACAAGAACGAACGTTAATATATAGTGACTGGTGGGTATATGGCAGGCAAGTTGAAGGTCTAGTGATGTTCTTATAAAACATTTGACATGACAAATTAAAGTCTTATTAAATATTTAACTAAACATCCCAGGCCTTTATACCCCTCCATATCTTTATTATTTTTATTTGGTGTTTTTGTTTCCCTTTTTTTTTGTCTTGTCTTATCTCTCTTTTTTGTTTGTTTGTTTTTTTGGGTTGTTTTTTTTTTTTTTTTTTGACAAGCATGCAAATTGGTCATTTTGATTTGCCCTATTTGCAATGATTGGATAGGAGGCGTGATGCCACTTTAACGTATCGACAATAATTCATATTATGTGGACTTGAAAAGAATATATTGTATATTGGGATATTTCTCATCGTCACATTTTTTTTTTAATGTATCGAGGATCAGATTTTTTTTTAAATGTGAGAATGCTTTCTTCTTCGTCTAAAAGTGAACATTATTTCGCGTTAACAAGAATAAGGGATCTCACTGTCTTCTCTTAAGTACTCCCTTTTCCATCATTCCCCCCCCCCCCCACTGTGACGTGGACTGGAAAAGAGCCTACAGTAATCTGACAGCTTATTGTAACCTTCTAGCTGCTCTCTGATTTGCTAGCTAAACATGCATTATACCAATTGTCTATTTTTGCAATGTGCAATTTTTTCCACGCCCTCTTTTCTTTAAACACGGGCTAACACTGTGTTTACCATCTTCGTTGACCTGTCAATCATAACAGGAAACAAATCACGCTTTATTTTACTCCTTTCCACTCACGCGAGCTTATCTGTCAATCATATAATACTCGACAGACAGACAGCACGTGAGAAAGGCGGAACTGACCCTTTGAAGTTGTCCAGGGAAAGTATAGAAATCCCTAGTTTCTTTGATCTGGCAACACGGGCATTCTACAGGTAAAACTGCTAGGAGAGCGAAAGTCTTTGATATCGGTCACCACTCCAGACGAGAATCGCTGGAAAGACCGAGACTTAAGCCTTTGAACTTTACTCTTTGGCTTCTGAATTTTTGGTCTCACACAGTAATGCGAAATAAAGCCATTAGAGATGAAAGAAATTTAACGATATATATACTACTGTTTCTATAACCCATCTATCAGTCGTCACTCAGAATTTGAGAAGAATCTGGCGCAGCCTTAAACCATTTCTTTTGGATTACTGGTTAAAAAGTGATTCGTGGAGATTTTTATTCTGGAATTTCTGGTAAATAGTGCTAAGTGTTAGAAGTGTTTTACAGTGAGAGCATTTAAAGTTGAATACTTAAATACTTTAAACATACAGTTAAATACTTCACTTAGATCTTTTTTCTTGCTAGTAAGGCGTATTAACTAAAATAACGCGTACCGATTTCCATAACCAGATAATCAATTAAAATGTTAGACCGTTCCCGACCGCTAGCTGAGACGAGACGGTAATGTGTGTTTACAGCGTAGACCGCTAACCAGACCGAACTTAGAGGTGTTAGAACGACTGATAGGGGGAGGGAAATAAATGTTTATATTTCATTTTAGAATTATTGTTATTATAGCGTCTATTTTTTCTTTTTTTTAATGCCATACGCCAAATTAACAGATACCGACAATTTACTAGCTACTAAATGATAAGTGATAATTTGTACGTGGCGCATTGTGAGAAATAAATAATAAATAACACACTGTGCGTGTGACCCCTGCCAGCAGCGAGAAGGGGCGGGGGGAGTCTTCATCGGCTCAGTCTGACCCACCTCCGCGGCCAGCGGTGTCTGTGTGTAAGGCGTAGGGAAAAACACAGTGTATCTTTTAAATTTGTCAGGATTTGACAGAACGGAGGGGAGACTATCGTGTGCCCGTCTATACATATTTATATTTACATAGAGTGGTAGCATTTTCCCATAAAATGTTTCTTATATTTTTAGCAGACCTGATCCAAGTGAACAAACCAGCGGTCTTGTTTTTCGTTTCATTTTCCATTTCCATGGTTAAGTGTGTACAAGCAGAGATACTGTATGACTGTAACTTATATTACTGGACTTACCAAATCCAGGATACTATTTTATCAGCCAACAGTGGCGTATACCTGAAACATTATTATTATTTTTCCTCAACACCTGACAGTTGTAATCCAAGTGGAATACTAAAATATACGCTGCACAGGGACTGGCACTCTGACAAAGAGTCGGCCGACAGAAAATTCATCATCATCGTTTGCAACAACCAGATTTTTCCAGATTTTCTAGAAGTGTTCCCCTCTCTTAAAACGGTAAACAACAAAGACCATATTCAATATTTGTAGTAAACCCAATATATATATATATATATATATATATATATATATATATATATATATATATATATATATATATATATATATATATATATATATATATATATATATATATATATATATATATATATATATATATATATATATATATATATATATATATGTGATGGGTCCGGGAAGACGCCCCTGAGGCCCCACCCCCACTTCAGTTTAAGGCATGTTTGTCCCCCACATATTTTCGTTGTGCGCGAAGCATGCTGGGATGTGAAAATTCTAACGAGATAGAAAATATATTAATTAGGCCACAATAACGCCTAAATATTAATTGTGGTGTATAGTTGTGAGTTATATTTGAGATTCGTGTGTTATATTAAATAGCTGTAAGTTTTATTTGTGTTTTCGCTATTGGATCAATTGTGGCGGGGTGGGCGAGATGATGATGATGATTATGTTGTGATGTGTGATATCACTCTCTTGTCACACTCGCACTGACCCGAACAACAATAAAACTCTTGATTCTAGAGGCAGGGGCTATATTTATTTTTACAGCCCATTCAGTGACAAAGCAAACATTAAACAAATAAACTAGCGAACATAACACCAAACCAAACAAACAAACACCCAACAGTGCCCGATGCTAATCTGAAGAAGCAAACAAAGCACAGAATAGTTAAAATCATAATATAATACTGAATGAGAAACACCACGCTCTCACCTGTCAAACAGTCCTTCCACGTGTACTACCTGACACCCTCAACTATCACACACGCACGCACTCATGCGTGTCATCCAATGCGACTAGTGAGGTGTTGTGCGTGGGGCTGGCAATCTCACCATGTAACACAGGTTGCTACCGAAACCACTACTACAAGAGCACACACTCAGCTATCACACACACACACACACACTCATGCATGTCGTCCAATGAGACTAGTAAGGTGTTGTGCGTGGGGCTGGCAATCTCACCATGTAACACAGATTGCTACCGAAACACTACTGCTCTAGCATATGAATACTTAATATGAAGGCAAACCACACTGTTGGCCCCATGCTCCCTCAGGAGCGGAGAAGAGAAATATATATCTTGAAGTGAGCCCACGTGCTCTCACAACCATTCCTCACATAACCATAATTAAATAATCATAAAATGGACATAAAATAATATTCAACTGTATGTACAACAAATACTCTCAGTAATGAGAATAAGCTACTACCTCGTAACTGATCTATCTCAATATTCGTTACTGCATTCTGAAGCATGTCGTATGTGACGACTGGTGCGGCTGGGAATCTCATCACATGAAACACATCGTTACCGAAACAACCACTGCAATAGCATAAAAATGCTTCTTGTCGGCTTGTGATAGACACCAGCCACATTGGTGTTTCCATGCTCCGCCGGGAGCAACCAGAGAAACACATGTCTCAACAAAGGAGTGGCCTCGCGCTCTCCAGAAATCTAAATACATATTCTCACCTCACAGTAACCCATTAAATATACAGTAGAATTATCAATAAACGTGAAATACACTAAATTACTCTTACATAAAGAATACAATATAATTATTCTCGACTTAAACCAAACTGGGACTAAATACACAACGTGCCACATGGCGTAACATTAAGTGATAACTAAGAGTGTTAAATGCAGACTCCTTACGCCGCTTTTCATGATCCACGTGGCCGCCATCTTGATATTATCCACTATAATATGTTATCATCTAAATTAAAGTAAAAAATCGCTTCTCTGTCCAGATTCATGGACAAAATAGTTTCCTACTACATTCTCCTTTATGATGAATGACATAAACGCACTGACATCCGCAACCTGGACTTAGCATTAGTGTAATATACCCGCACATTCACTTTTCTCAATTCTATTTTAAGAATAAATTATCAGGTCCTGGAAACACATTCGCTTTTTCATTTAAACATTAGAACAGACACGCTGAATACTAATAATAAAACTACAGAATACTAAAGCTAATTTAAATTAACTCACGTGCTGATTCAGACTTATAGAACACGAATGCTAAATTCTAACAAAATGCGCTTAAGACTTACAGCTTACGTGCTCTGGTCCATCTGCTACCTTCACTGGTCGCCTCGCCTCGTTTGTTTCTCTCGGCTGGGCTAATACTAGGAAAGGTCGCTGCTGGCTACCGCACGCTTTTTTATAGATGCTAAGCCTAAACACTCACTTACTCCGCGCGCGCCGTAATCGCGCTACTTCTAAATAACACTCGCGATTATCGCTTAGGAATAGCGAAAACACAAATAAAAAACTTACAGCTATTTAATATAAACACACGAATCTCAAATATAACTCACAACTATACACCACACAATTAATATTTAGGCGTTATTGTGGCCTAATTAATATATTTTCTATCTCGTTAGAATTTTCACATCCCAGCATGCTTCGCGCACAACGAAAATATGTGGGGGACAAACATGCCTTGAACTGAAGTGGGGGTGGGGCCTCAGGGGCGTCTTCCCGGACCCATCACATATATATATATATATATATATATATATATATATATATATATATATATATATATATATATATATATATATATATATATATATATATATCCAAATAGACGTTCCAGTCGAGCGGGAAACAGGACTGTTTTCCCCGCCCTCCCTCAACACTGCAAGAGTTGTCGCAACGAAATTATTCAGTTGTAGTTCCTGTATCTAGAATCACATTCCCCTGTGCACCCATCGGAGGAACAGTGCTAGTTTTTTTTTAGAACAGTGAAGACACCCCTTTATGACTCATATCGTCACCAGGATTTATCGTGGAAGTAAACTTATTCGGCGTTCACCTCATTAGTTTTATTTTTGTTTTTTTGTGTGAGATGAACTGGGGCCAATTTGTATCCTCGACAGCTGGGATAGATTAGTCAACAGAACCAGTAGGGATTATGTTCATGGAATAAATGTACCAAGGGATAACACAGACCCAAGGGAAGAAATACAAATTAGGTAAGAGTGTGAGAGGTGGCCACATGAATGAGAGAGCGTGTGTTAACTTTATTGTTGCTGGAAATTATCTATTAATCTTTGGTGTTTTGATTTTAATCTGTTGACTTTACTTGGTCTTTTATTGTACCAATATTGGTATTCTGTAAACCTAGTGCTAACCTTCAACCTTTGGGTTGATTTTTCCTTTATACGGCGAAGGCGCACCGTCCTTCTTTATTTTCCTCTATATGTAAATGCTTTTCATGATATTCTTTGGGTAACGATGTTGTAAAACAGTTTAGTGATAATAAACAACAAGAAAACTTAACTTTGTGTGTTGGTCAGACCCATACCCATTTGTCCTTAGTTTTTTACGTTTGTGTGTCATTGTTGTCACATATTGTGTGTGTGTAGAGTAACCTGTTCTTTCATTAGATAAGGGAGGCCAAGACTGTCTTAGAACAAAGTACAGTTGTACGGATAGGCTGGATGAGAGTAACCTACTCACTCCAGAGACATATCTTTCCCTCAACCTACCACCGGTAAAATCTATTTTCTATACATTTCTCGTGTATCAGTCAACCTCTACTCTTTACTTAGACTGGGCCTAATAAACCAATTAACCTACCGTCCCCCCCCCCCCCCCCCCCACCCAAAAAAAGACTCGCATACAAAGCATAGAGTGGCAGAGTGGTTAGAGCACTTCTCTAAGCCAAGTTACTGGGTTTGAAATCAGGTAGCGTCACACTCCAGTCTACCCAGCTGTAAACGGATACCCGACTCTGCTCTTGAGTTAAGGAAAGAATGAGTGGTCCTCCCATAAGACAAACCCGAACATAGTATAGTGAAGTGTCTTAATATTTCACTCTCCTACGGCAGTATCTGCTATGGGTTTATCTTTACAAAACTCATTTCATAATACAAAATGATCCCAACCTTTGAGATAAATATATATTCTTCATTTCCTTTCTTGTTTTCTGAATAACCGACTTATTTTCTTAAGAATATAGAATAGGATCATCATCCTTCCGGCACATCCGTCCTGAAGTCTTAAACAGATAAATGATCAAATAAAATCATCTTGTCCAAGCACAGCGATGGTAATAAATTACCCCACTCTCCATAAATTGTATTTCCTTCCTTCTTCCCAACATTTGGAAGACTCGCCGCCCACACAGATCAATAAATTAAAAGACCAACGCTATCTAGGCGGCCAGCACAAATTCTTCCTTCTATTGTGTCCCCTATTCCTTACAACAATTACAGCATATTTAATAAATCCAGCAACCTGGGAGGATGAAGCTGGCGATAGCACCAAGTGGCACCAAGACAATTATTTTTTTTTTCAGAACTTTAGAAAAGTAGGTAAAATAACTTCATTCAGATTCAACAGAATGAGTTCCTCCAGTCTTCTAAATGTGCTGCAGATGATGAAACGTTAACTTTACTTCTTTCCCTGTCATTATTTTGATGGGTATATTTACTAGTTAATACTATAATCTCCGCGGAAATATCGGATAGTTGTTATAACATTTAATTGGTTTAAATTATTTGTAATTATATATTTCTTTTTAAATAATGTAATACACACCTTAGAAAACAAAATGCAGATTAGAAAGCTGGCGCTGTTTAAAATTAGATTAAACTTAACAGTAACAGGTTATCACCTTCGTGACAACAGTCTGATGAGATCAAAGAAATATATCGAGAGTAAAAGAAACATAAAACATAAGTCCAACATAAAAATCAGAATCAATTCAAATGTCAACCTTAGTCCTATTGTATGGTTCTGACCAGGGTGAAGAACAAATACAACAACCCAAAAGCGTCAGACTTTCACACAAGGGTTAAAAAAGTTAGGTCTAGTCTCATAGCAAATACTGCCGCAGGGGAGTGACGTATTAGATACTTCACATGACTAGATCATTTTTCTTCTTATTCGTTCGTCCTGAAAAAGGACGTTGGTTACGTTGTGTCGCCGTTCACAGCGAAGCTGCGATATTTGCGCCTTTCGGCCCGACACATCCGACTTCAGCGCGGCATTTTTTGGGACCGGGTTTGCCTTCCCTCTTCGATTCCTACTCTCTCGACCAGACTGCAGTGATGCAGCCTGTTTCCAGGACCACCACTTGGAGGTGGAGTAGGGTCTTGGTCAGCTCTGGTTCGATGACCCTGACGCAAGCAGTCAAACTATGAGACACTGACTGCATTCATCTCGTTTGCTGCGTCTTCGGTCCCACATTACTAGATCAAGCTTCGAGAGGTGAAGTAACCACTTCCCCTCCTCGCTGCCTTTACCTTTTCTGACCCAAGAGTAGAGCTAGGTGTCCATTTACAGCTGATAGGCTGTAGCGTGACACTACAATGTTCCCAATCCGCTACTTTTGCCGCGACAAGCCTGCGCTCTAACTACGCTCATAAATGGATGCTTGCCTAGATAGAAGTATTGTATTTGTATGACAAGACCACTAATGTAGAACTGATGACATGAACCTGACATGTGCCAGAGGAACCAGACATGTGCCAGAGGAACCAGACATGAGAAGAAGACGCTGGAGATGGATAGGACACACAACACTGAGCAAAGCTGCTGATAGATTGTTGTTGTCTATTTAGCATATATATTAAAGACATCAACCTGTTTAATTATTTTGATAGTCTAAGAAAGGGAACTGGTGATTTACGTTAATGACAGGATTGATTCCTGGTTATCTTCCCCTTGTCTTATGTTGACCTGTGTCTTAAATTGCTGTCATGTCTTAAGTTACTATTCACATGACCATATACGGAGTGGCTTTGCCTCTCGCTTGAGGAAACGCCCTGGTCTTGTGTTCAAGTTTTGCTCAGGTCTGTGCTGTTTGCACATGCGCAGGTTTTTGGCGCAAAGACCGGGACGTCCGTCTTGTACGAGTGTACCCTGGGCGTTGTGATCGGACAGAGGTACGAAGATTTTCCTTGCCATCTTTTTCGGGGATTTGGAAGTTCATTGTATGACTGAGATGTCATCTTTCCTTCCCCAGTTCATTCTGTATGCCAGGAATGGCAGTGTGGTGTTTAGTGTTTTTCTAGGATTCTGAACAAAGGTAATAAAGTCATTTATGATCTTTCGTATGTCTAGAGTATAGAAATACATTTCGGCGACATGTTGAACAGAGCTCACAGCTGATATTATATAGAGCCCCATTGTTGGTGCTTGATACGGGAGCTAAGACCAAGCGTCTTTTGAACATTAATAATAATAATAAATTCTTTAAGCGCCAAACACGGCGCATAAGGCAGAACCAGTGCTCTCCAGGTTGTTCGTTGTGACGCCACTCCTCTTAGCTCTTGCACATTATTTAGGCCCAACGTTCTTCCTTCTCTTATTATTGTTCTTCTGAGTGTTTCTTTTGGTCTTCCTTTTTTCCGCTTACCCTCAGGAACCCAAGTGAGCGCCTGTAGTGGTATTCTGTTGTTTTGCATTCGTTAGGACATGACCGATATATGACCATCGTCTTTTCCTTATATAGTCGGAGACATATTTCTGCCTAGAGTCTTCTCTTATTTGTCGATTAGTCTTGAATTCTTTCCAACTGATGTTCATGAGTTTTCTAAGACATTTGTTTTCGAATGTATTCAGCTTGTTCTCCAATGATTTTGTTATTTTCCAACTCTCACAGCCGTATGTTAACACTGAGATAACATTTGAATTAAACAGACGAAGCTTGGTATGTATATTCAATGATCGTAATTTCCAAACGTTAGATAATCTATTGAAGGCGCTAGCTGCCAAAGCAATTCTAGTATGGATTTCTCTTGTTGTGTCACCATCCTGAGTCATTTTACTGCCTAAATAATTGAAACTTTCAACTTTCTGTAGTTTTTTCCCCGTTCAAGATGATATCAAAGGTCTCGTTAGAAAAGTTCATAGCTTTAGTTTTAGAGGCATTTATTTGGAGACCTTTTTTAACCGAGAGATGACACAAATTATTTATTGCTTCTTGGGATTGTCTTGGTGTTGAACTTACGAATGCTACATCATCTGCGAAATCCAGGTCCCCCAGGAATTTTCCATTTGTCCATTTTATACCTAATTGTTCATTGTGGGTATAGTTTCTCATAACCCAATCAATAGCTATTCCAAAAAGTAGTGGTGACATAATACAGCCTTGTTTCACCCCTGTTTCTACTGTAAACCATTCTGTATTCCCTTTATTTGTTCTAACACAACATCTTGCATTGTCATATAGCGCTTTTGATTATAT
The DNA here is from genome assembly GCA_024509875.1 of Oreohelix idahoensis. Lineage (NCBI taxonomy): Eukaryota > Metazoa > Mollusca > Gastropoda > Stylommatophora > Oreohelicidae > Oreohelix > Oreohelix idahoensis. The sequence continues at coordinate 829,672 of JAMPIV010012843.1, read as the reverse complement.
TCACATATTTTGTTGGAAAACCATAGATTGTAAGTATCTTCCACAATGATGGGCGGTGTAGACTATCAAAGGCTTTTTGAAAATCGACGAAGGTGATAATAAGTGGCGATTGCCTTTCCACTGATTCTTCTATAATTGTTCTTAGTGTGAATATTTGATCAATACATGATCGTTTTCGGCCTGAAACCCGCTTGTTCTTCTCTGATCTTTTCGTCAGCATGCAATTTAAGTCTTTCTAACATCATGCAACATAATAATTTTCCAGGTACTGATAATAGAGATATACCACGCCAGTTATTACAGTCTGATAGATCACCTTTCTTCGGTAACTTTACAATAATACTGTCTTTCCATTGTTGTGGTGGTTGTTCTTCTCTCCATACTTCATTTATAATATCTAAAATTCTCGAGAGGTTGTTGTCATTAACTGCTTTAATCATTTCCCCTGAAATTTCGTCAACTCCAGCAGCTTTAAAATTTTTTAATCTTTTAACGGCTTGTTTGATCTCGTCCAGCGTGAATTCATCGCAAGTTATTGGCAAAGTGGTTGTGGATGTTTCATTATTAAAATCAGGTGTTACTGTTGGTGGTGGTCTGTTTAGCACCTCCATGAAGTGCTCAGCCCATCTCTTCATTTGTTCTTTTTCTGTTGGTATTGAATTCCCTAATTTACCTTTAACAGGTGTTTCCATAGCAGTAGGCTGGTGACATAGTTGTTTTGTAATTTGATAAAGGCACCTACTATTACCAGTTCTTGCAGCATTTTCAGCTTCTACGGCCAGTTCATTGATGAAATGTCTTTTATCTCTTCGAGTTTTTGTCTTCACTTCTTTATTTAACAAGTTATAAGTTAGTTTGCAAGATTCAACTGCATTATGTGTACTTGCCGCTAGTAGTTTAAGTTTTGCTGTTTTCCTTTCTTGTATTTTATCCCAAGTATCTTCTCTCATCCATTTTTTCTTTTTATGTACTAGGTATCCGGTGGTCGCTACAGCTGCTTCTGTCATTGCTGTTCTCAGTTGTTCCCATTTAGTATCGATTGTCTTGGTGGTGATATCGTTGTCAATTTTGCCTAAAGCATCGAAATAGTTGTTCATTTTGACATTATATTCCTTCTTTATATCATTTGATTGCAGTCTGTGTACATCTATTCTTCTATTTTTATTCGGTTGGTATAACTTCTTCAGTTTAATGTTTTGAACATTAGAGCCCAGATAAAGTTATCTACTTTAGTAGGGGATTGGCAGGAATATGTACACGAAAAGTTAAAACACCAAGGTTACCTAATATTTGAGGTCCGCTACTTGCGGCCTGATGCTGTCGCCATAAAGGTCCGTGGTTACGGCCTTTATTCTTCATGAGAAGAAGTGCCTGGCATGTGATGCCAGAAAAAGTCATAGCCTTTTGTTAGGCCATTGAAACCGCCCTTCCCGTGCGGTATATTTGCAGAGGGGTACCTGACGGGTTCTGTCAGGGTACCAGAACTTCAGTAGATGAAAGCAGAAAGTAGATTGACAATTCATTATTGTTGGCACCAAGTATCTGAGCTGATGCAAAGGGTTAACTACAATTATCATCATATAATGTCCATGATTATTATGCCATTGACTGTGTCGTCCATACTATGAAACGTCGTATAATAAATATTGTGAAACGTCAGCAGCATTACCTACCTTCACTGACTTCTGCATGTGGGTGAGTGGGTTCAGTGTGCAGCTGTCCATGAGCCTAGACGCATTCGTCTACACCCACACTTACCACACCATCCCACATGATATTACAAGTACTACACGCCTGAATACATGTATGCTGTTTGTGTGTGAGTGTCTTCATTACACACCGACAGCGCCTCATGCTGGTGACCCAGATATTCACCGCAACACTGAACTAACTGTCCAGGTGACAAAACGACACGCCCACTCTACGACACTTTAACACGAACAAACAGACTTTTACATAGATTTACCAGGCAGTCCTTGTTCTGGAATCCCCAGGGTAAGAGAGACAGAGGAAGATCAGGGAATACATGGAGAAGAGAACTGGAGACAGACATGAAGAAGATATGGCAAGACCTTGAGCTGATGGCACGTGACAGGAAGACTTGTCATACAGCATATGCTCCTTAGGGGGTTGAAAGATGATAATAATGATGACTAGGTAACTAATTTACATTTGATTACGTTGTTGCTTTTCAGCAGTACCAAAAAAAAAAAAATAGAAAAAAGGAGACAAAGATGTGTGACGTCATATTAAGGTTGAGGTCTGGGTTTCTGTGACGAAATGTGACAAAAAAAAAGCTCGTAAAAACAATGGCAAAAACTGCGTGACGTCATACGTGGACGACCCCGTAGATCTCCCTCCACCCTTCCCCTCCTCTTTATTTTAACCTCTGTTGTATACACTGTTTTTCGGTTGCAGATAATCTTATCTGTGGACGCACGTTTCACTGCTGGCAACTGTTTTCGGCGGCATAAATATTCACCGTGTACACGAAGACGGACAGCCACGGACCGACAAAGACTGTTGCAGGCTATCCACAGATTAAACTGGTCTAAAAAAGGGGAAGCTTTTAATCTGCTCAGTTCGATTACCCTTGCATCTTATTTCACAATCTTATTAACACTGTTAGTACTGGGGTCGACCCGGTGACGGCACAAACCAAAAACCACGACAAAATGACACCTCACTGCAAAATTTGGCGCATCGACCTGAGCAGGACATACAACAGATACGTAACTGTGAAATATGGTCAAATGTGACCGCTGTGTGAATTATGGCGCAAGAAGTCGATGCCGTGGTCTCGAACAGCACGAAAGAATTCGATCTGTCTGAGGGCCTGAATTCACTGGAAGCGTGTGGTGAGGAAAGGGGGAAAGTAAGCTCAAGGGAACGTATGAAGAGAAATCGAGAGGTGGAGAAAAAGTGAGGAAAAACTGTGGTCTGACGCAAACGAAAATGATAAACTCTCTAAGCGGCCTTTCCCTTCGTCAAATTACTTCAATTAACTTGCTGTCGACCGTGCCATTCCCTACCGGAATACATTCTTCACATATTCCGGTGCTTCCACTCTGCCGGGGCTTCCCTACCACTTTATGTTGCTTATGTTTCATTACTGATCCTTGTCCCTTTTACATTGTCATGTGGCAAGGGAGAAACGATTGTAGTTTTGCCTGTTTCATCGTGTGATCATAATGCCCTCTTTGTTACTGCCAATGTTCCTGTTGGATGATCTAACAAGATCCATAAAGAAAAAGAAACCAAACACGTTAGTCTAAAATCGCCGTATAAACAATATGCAATATCAATAACAACATTTTAATAGAAAAAGTAAGGATGAGTGAATGATAACAATACTAACCCGGGGTAATGGTTATATGGTTTGGCCATGTCTGCAGAATGGGAGAAGATCGGCTACCACGACAAGCATGGGAAACAAAGAGCCAGGGATCCAGACGTCCAGGACGACCCAGAGTTCGCTGGGAGGACAACATTAGACAATCTTTGAAGGACCGAGGACTAGAATGGAACCAGGCCAGGAAGAAGACAGCTGATAGAATGGTCTGGCGCTCTCTCTTCCAAACCTCTACACCTCACGGTAGAAGGGGAACGACTAAGTAAGTAAGGTAATGGTTATTCTAGGAAGGGACGGGGGGGGGGGGGGGGGGGGAGGGGGGGGGGGGAATTATCAAGAATTTGTCGATAACGTAGGTGGGATAACCTTCAAACAAGTCCATAGATTTTCAATACCACAGCATACATGAAAGATACACCTCAACAATTAGGAGTCCCAAAAAAAAAATTAAGAGGGAAAAAACACTGCACATAAAAAAATCTTTATTGATGGAAGTAATACAACTAATAAGAAGCTCGCGGGGAAAATAAATATCAAAATAAAAAACAAAAACATTACTAAATATATTGCTCTTCCACTGTTCAATGTTCAGTGTAAGAGGCAGATGAATAATAAATGACACTTTCATTTAGCAATAAACGAATACCGCCTGACAGTTTGTTTGCTCTGTTGCAGTTGGTCTTCCTGTGTTTGATGTTCAGCGTAAGAGGAAGGTGAATAATATACCACACTTTTATTCAGCAATAAATGAATACAGCTTGACAGTTTGCTTGGTCGTTCGCAGTTGGTTTCTCCCTGCGAGGGAAGGGAAGGGGATGGATCTCCCGCGTGAACAGCGGTCGTGGTGTGCTAACCAACCCATTATCATCATCGAGGTGAAGTAGCTATTACATACTTACATTAAAGCAGACAAGAAATAATAGTTTTTAAAAAAAATACCACTGGCAAGGAGCTACTGTTTTGCTCCCATGGAAACAGCACGGAATGTAGTGAGGCATTTCTCTTCTTAGTCATGTTATGAACATGTGACAAATATAGAACAATGCATACAACCAACTGTATACACTAGTAGTCATCCAAACCCAGTTCAGACCGTGAAAGAAGAAGGTGTAAGGATGCTATGTTCCAACTACGATGGTTAATCCCAAAAAGACGACCAAGTCAACCGTGGCATGCTTTGTTTAGTTCTCGGGATCACTGAAGAGACAGACTGCTATCTCAGGCATGTCGTACAAGGCCACTAATATAAGACTGTACAAGAGACTGGCAACCTCACCATGAAACGACAAAAACGCTACAGAAACCATTCACCGCAACATCATGTCAATGCTTGTGCAGGCTGTATGCCAGGAGACAGGCTGCAGTAGTGGCTCCATGCTAAATAGTTAAAATAGGAAGCGACAAAAAGGACAACGATGATGAAACAGAGGCACACTATGAAAGGTGCTAGAAGAACGTGGAGCAGCAGGACACTTTCTCAATTGTAAACAGCACCGTCCAAAGAATGCAAACGTGCTTGAGAACACAGGCCAGCTTTTCAAAGCGGCTTGCCTGATAATTCTGGGACGTTTCATCATGATCATCTATTTGGACAATGTCATCGACGATACAAATAAAGTTATGTGATACAAACAAACTTCGAATTTTCTGGCTGAATACCATCACCAACCGAAAAAAAAACTGCTAACTCGGAGCCACCAAGAAGACACGTGCACCAACACAGCGGGTAGACGCTGAAATTGAGTTGGCCACATCCTCAGAAAAAAAAAAACCCTGACACCAGCACCAGAACTACCTTGCTATGGTCTCCAGAAGGAAAGCGACAGCGAAGCAGGCCAAAAGCTACCTGGCGGAGAACTGTGGAGGCACAGATGCAAAGCATGGAACAAAGCAGGGGCACCACGTGAAGGATGGCTGCCGACCGAGCAAAGTGGAGACAGTTTGTGGCTGCCCTACAAGAAGCCACCAGACGTAATGGTCACTGATTGCTTTGTCAGTCAGCAGTTAAGGACCAAAGAAAAGAAAAAAGAAAGAATACAAACAAACCATGCGATTTAATGACCAGTGTCTATTTTACAAAGATAGAGTATAAATACAAAAACACACACATCTTCTTAATACCAGCTATCTACAGAATGACACGAAAGAGAAAACAGAAATATCAACAGTAAGTAAAACATGAAAAGAGAAAACAGCGAAGTTCATAGAATCAGACTAAAACATGATGAACAGTTCAAATAACTTGGCAATATGTCAGCCACAGACGGAAGATAATGAAATCCAAATTCAGAGTTTAAGAAGAAAATGAAGCTCACTCCACTTTTAATGCATCTCAAGATTCCAATGAGTACACAGAAAGAACTGATAAATATAATATTGATACCAACTTTGTGCTATGAATGCCATGAACCCAATTTTTTATTTTTTTTATTTGGGGTTTTTTTTTTTTTTTTTTGGGTTTTTTTTTTTTTTTTTGTTTTTTTTTTGTTTGGGGGGGGGGTGGGGGAATGTGAGAGAGAGAGAGAGAGAGAGAGAGAGAGAGAGAGAGAGAGAGAGAGAGAGAGAGAGAGAGAGAGAGAGAGAGAGAGAGAGAGAGAGCCACAAAAAAAATGTGATGTCGAGAAAAGGGGCCGAAACCACGAAAAGACCATATAGCAGCACGAGCTGCTCAGATTGGAAATGTCAAGGCATAGAAAACATCTCAAAGGAACAATGATCGGGGGGAATATGAGACATCCTGAAGAAACACAATGTGACAGCATATCAGGCCGCAATACGTACACTGGGTCGGAAACCAATTATAATTAATCCCATCTGCGCCGATTCACGGAACATGCAGTATATAAAGTGAGAGAAAAAGAGTATGCTTTTAGGAAAACCGCTTCTGGTATTCTCGTTTGCATTCTTGCATTCTCGATTAACAAATTTAGGCTAGCGTCGACTCACTGCCAAGTCTAGATGCTTACCTGCTAATGGCACTTTGAAACTCAATTCATTTTCATGGCTTTGTTATTTCCATTATTAGTGTAGATATTTTAGCGCGTTCGCAACTGAAAGTTCCCAACAGCGCTTCAAATTTTACTGTGTTGTGTCCATCGTCATAAGAAAGAACCCAATAGCTGCTGAGCTGTACTGGCAAAAATATATCTTCCAATTTCAAATATAATATAAATTGGATACGAATTAAGGGCACTTTACCCGACTGTTAAGGCTTCAATTTCGGGGCCGTATTTTTTGTTGTTGTAAAAGTAATCCAGTTGTTCGTCATTTTCTCTTTGTTTGTTTGTTTGTTTTAATACTGACTGCCGCGAGCTATTTTAAGAATTCACATGATATAATGCAACATGAAGACTATATCGTCTGGTTACCACTGTTTTGCGTTCTCGCTAGAATGTTCGTTGTATGCCAAAGGATCATGCAGTATCATCTTTCACAGTTTCTACTAGAAACAAAGTTCCTCATTTTTAACTGCCCATATGGAGTCTATTCAATGTTTCCTTATGTACTGATTACAAGAATTCTGAATATTAGTTTATAATGTAGGAACTTGTTTTACTAAAACCATAAAGTATGAACTGCTAGTGTCAAAATCTATTATATAGCCATCGTTATATATGTAGTGACAGGTACTGAGAATGAAATTCCGTAATTACTAATAATCAACAAGGGAAACGCCGCTGTCTTTTTTGTTTTTCCCGCAAAAAGTAACTATTTTTTTTTTTGGGCCGGTTTTAAAACAATAGAATGTGCGTCTATTCGTAATTAAGGTTATATTCTATTTTCGAACGACTGTCGGGAACATCACTGGCAGGGGGAGAGAAGACGCGATCCTTAATTAATTCTCCTCATTTACAGTATAACAAACGTGACTGAATTACTATTGTTCCCTCCCAGCTCTGTTTGGCGTATTCAGAGTGAAAAGATCGCGTGGCTATTGAGTCGAATGGCACAATTCCCTGTGGGCAGGCATTTTCAATGCTCGGCGTATTCCAGTCCCAGGAATTCAATAAAACCATGGAGCCCAGTCTAATGACTGCCAACTAACTACAACAAGGTTGTGATTGCCAACTGTTTGAACAATTATTCTCCACTCGCGGTCGCGATTTTATTAACTCCATACTCATGTCTCTTAATTTGAGCTTAGTATTTGTTATCATAGCATCAATTTGTTTGTTGCATTTGGGCTGGACCAATTACAAATGTGGAATTCTGAAGCAGGAAACAAAAAGGATTTTATCTGTATACTGTTAAGAACACATGGGCATTCCAGTCTTCTTACATTTCGGCACTGAATTACAAGCAAACTAACTGCATTTTAATGAGTGTAAAACCAGGAACAGGGAGCCGCGGTAGTGCAGTGGTTAGTGCACTGGCTTTCTAGCTCGGTGGTCCATGGTTCGATCCCCAGTAGAGATGGGATTTTTTAAACCGCAAACGGCTCGGGGGTCGACCCTGTCGCATGAAAATATAATTAATAGTAGGTCAGCTTGACAGCTGTATAGGCGTGATGGACAATAGTGCACACGGACGTGTGATAGTGGTGCGCAAGAGAGATAGGCAGAAGGCACAGGCTGAGTCAGTGAGTTCTTCACTAAGAAAACCACACACACAGCTCTTCTTGTTTTCTCTGGCGACAATATTACTCTTTTGCACACACTGTGTCACTCACAAATAGTAGGGTAAAGAAGTAAAGTTAGATTGAGGATTTGGTAGTCTGAACTGAACGAACAATCCTATCGAGGTTAACTCAATTTATTTCAATTTAGAAATGTAAATAAATCAATAAGGATTTTACAGCACATAATAATAAAGATTATCACGAGAAAACAAACTCACAACAATTTTGATGATTTTAAAGAAGAAAAAAATTATTACACCAATAGTGAAAACAAGGATTAAGAATGAATTGTATTAGTAAAGTTCCCGGCAGGCCTGATAAGCTTTTGCTGGAAAATGTGTGAAATACTGTTTGTGTGTAAATGAATGTTTGTTCCTTTGTTCCTTTGGTGTGAATGTTGGAAACAACTTATATCCTGGGGTTCTCTTGGAAAAATATATCGTAATCCAATGCTTGAAATTAGCTTCACTGTTCTAATAAGGTATCCACAAAGGGCACAGAATCTGAACACGATTTTATAAATCCAAGATTGGGGTAACGACTTCACTGTTCGAATAAGGTATCCACAAAGGCACAGAATCTGAACACGATTTTATAAATCCAAGAAAGGTGTAACGTATCCACAGTTGATGCGATATCCACAGATAACGAATTTGCTTCCAAAGGTGGGATGAAGGGTTAAAATGGGTGGAGTATGGTAGGGTGATGGTTGTTAAGGGTAATATCTGGTGTTGAGAATCGTTGCAATAATTGCAGTAATTGAAGTAATTGAAATGATTGAAATAATTGAAGGGAATTATTGTGACTGGTGGACGAGGACTATATGGCCACTGGCCAAAGGTAACCTCTTTTCAGCAATACGAGACAAGACTTTGCACTGCATAAATCTGTTAGACAAAACAAAAATACATGTGTAGCTACTCTTCTGCTGCAACATGCAGATTACAACAGAAACAATTTAAGCAGTGTCCAGCGTCGGCATGTTGATATCCATGCATGCGTCTCGTTCCAAAAAATAGATCAGTCCATTCTTAAACATTCCTGTCTGCTGTGAATGAATTAGCGGGCCAGTCCAGGTACATACACAATAACAAGATTGTTGCTTCCTCCCCTGTCAGACAAAGTTACATGAGGGTCCGCTAGAGAATCCTCCTGTGCTTTCCACCGTTCATTCCTTCCCGCATTCATAATAATATGCTCATACATTAATGTTACAAACATTGAAAAGTAAAATGATCATTGAAATTATGAATGATACAAACATTGTAACATAACATCGCTTTAAAATACAAGCAGTGAAAATAAATGAATTTTCGTAAGCATTTATGATACATACATGGTAAAGGAAACCCGTTTATATAATACACTTAGACTTTCACCATGATAGTAATATATTTCATATCTATATATTTGAGCTAATTTCCTATATACTGGAAAAGCGAATACATACCCGCTCCGGAATTTTATTGTAAGTTAAACTAGAGGGCACTTGGTTTGTTTAACTCAAGTCTCCCTATGCACAGTTTTACTTTACAAGACTGAGAAATGCGACTATCTCTTCCCGTATGCGTTCACCAAGTGAAGTCTAAACTAGTTTCTTAAAGACAGAAAGAAAGAAAGAAAGAATTATTTTCGATTTACCCGCTACATTTTTTAAAGTTCCCACGATAGCAAAAAGTATCGCTGCAAATTAGTTTGCATATAGAATGTCACTTGTACGTGCTGTGGTTCCGAGCTCAGAAGTTTTAACAATGAGGAAGAAGACAGGCCATAAATTTCTAGACAGACGAGTCTGGAAATTCCTAACGAACGTGAACGCTGCTTGACCGTATCTTCACCTGGGTTAAGGTGGGGAAAAGGCAAGTGCGTGAGAAACATTTTTTCGGAAACTTAGGATAGACAGAAAATAAAGCAATATACAGGATGGACAAAAAATTTCAAATATGCAAATTATCTTCACTCTGCGACAGACCCAGCCTCATGAATTGGGTACCAGAACAACTCTGGGAAGGTTAAGGCGGCCGGCGTGATGCTGACCACATCACCCCTAGTGTGCCGATGGTCAAGAAAATATGGGCCTAACACCGAATTCCCAATATGCCTCAACAGGCGTGTAACGGGATCCTTTACCTTTTCCTTACACAAGGAGCGTCCGACTGACAGAGTGGTTGGAGCTCTGGTCTCTCGCGGCAAAGGTGCCGGGGTTCGATTCACGGTATCACCACGCTCCAGTCTACCCAGCTGTAAATGGGTACATGACTTACCTCTTGAGTCAGGGAAGGAAAAGGCAGCGAGGAAGGGAACTGGTCACCCCCCCCCCCCAACTTTTCGATGCGGGACCTAGTATAGTGGTCTCTAACATTTCACACCACTACGGCAGCATCTGCTATGGGACTACCTTTTTATACACGAGGACACAAGGAATTACCATGTAATTACTGCAGGCCTACGCTCCCTGGGAAGCTGAATAGTAACGATGATGATAATAATGACAGCTGCGCACAGCTATCACAGCTGTAGCATTGTTGTAAGGCATGCACCAGAAAAAACTGATCACACACGGCGGTAGCGGTCAGCTCGTTGTTTTACGAGATCCATGAGCTTCATCAACATTTTCCTTCTCGCTTCCCTTTGGAGCATGGAGCCACCACTGTAGCTGGTCCAATTACAGAAATGCCTGCACAAAAAACATTCACACTTACTTGAAGCAATGGTTCCAACAGCAATGTGGTTTCTCTCAGCTCCGGGCACAACCTCATATTAGCCGCCATGTACGACATGTCCAGAAGCTTGCGACCACATACGGTATTATTTAAGCTGTAAAACCTGACCTAAGAACGAGAGCGCCTCGGTATTGTAAAATTTGAAGGGACTGGGAGAAGTGCATATGGGGGGAAGGGGGGGGGGGGGAAGAGAGAAATCAGCCGGTAAGAACATAACTGGAGACTCACAAAAAGAAACAGAAATTGGTGGCAGTCAAGAACTGTCCGGCCAAGGAAAAAGTTAGTCACATAGTAGATGCTGCCGTAGTGGCGTGAAGTGTTAGAGACTTCACTATACTAGGTCCAGCGTCGAGAGGTGGGGGTTCCCAGTTCCCTTCATCTCAGCCTTTTTCCGTCCCTAACTCAAGTGCAAAGTCAGGTACACATTTACAGCTGGGTAGATTGGAGCGTGATGATACCCTGAACCGAACCCGGCACCTCTGCCGCGAGAGGCCAGCGCCCTAACCACTCTGCCAATCGGGCGCTCCGGCCCAGGAAGCAGAAATTTAAAAGGGATGAACGACTGCCGGGTGAGACACGATACAAAATGTCAATGATCCGAATAGTCGGGGGTCATCTTACCACTGACCTATAAATATATTAGTGACTAATTGGCAATAAGTAACTATTCAAACCTCTCGAAACAGATAAAATATCTGTTTAGTTTGTTCCAAACATGTACGCTTATTTTCGTGCGCACATTCAAAGGTAATATCAACGCGATAAGTGGTGCATTGGGGGGTGGTGTGTGATGGTTAAAGATTTTCGCCATCCCCTCCTCCTTTTTTCACCCCTCAGAAATTTCCCCATTATCCACTGAGCTGAGCTGCGCACACACATCTCTAATTGAAAGTTTGTTTTTCACATGAGGCGTGTTTGTTCACAATGAAGCAAATACAATTTAGACAGAAGTACGGTGAAGATTGCACCAATACAAACTGGAAAATCGCGCGTGCGCGCACACAAAAAAGGCCTATTAAATACACTTTTTAATGTGCACAAATATAATCTTTTTATGACAGTAAATTTCTAACGGCAAGTTACTTTTTTTATTTTATATTCCATCAAGACATGATTCAGAAACTAAAATTACCGGTGCAGAAAATGTTTATTATCCTGAGACTAGGAATAAAACACAACGATAACTCTAGAACACACGTGCCAAGTATATTAAAAACAAATTACCGTTTTACTGGATAGAAAAACAAAAAAATATAAACGACACAGATTACACCTTAAAAATAAATTATTTTATAAAATATAAAGAGTTGAAACGAAGAACAGTGGGTCGTCTGTTCATACGGCCTTTAAAAAGAATTCAGAGACGCTGTAAAAAGGGGTAGGGGTAGAGGTTAGGACCGAACCCTAAACCCTAACCTTGATTCTAACGACGTTGGTGACTTATCTGGATGACATCGAAGAACTCGTCCTACTGTTCTTCATTTCAAATGACATAACATTTGTCCTGAAGATATGAAGCGTCAGCTTAAAGCAGTTCAGGAAGTCCCATTTATGTACCACTCTCTCACTCGACGCACATTGACCTGGAAATCTGTTAGCTGAGCATTAAATAAGGAACGATAGAAAAATGATAGGAAACTCTTTACAGAGCGATACAACAGGAGGCAATCTGATCATCAGAAGAAGTCCCCCCATCCGACAAGTGTTTCGGCCCAGTATACTCCATTACACTCTAAGGGGGGCGGGCCCACTTGGGTCATGACTCCCAAGCGTCTCAGCCTCCTGTTGTCTTGTATCGAAAATGAACCCATTTCACTTATGGTAGCAACTTTAAAATCCACACCTCCGCCAGCCGTGGAGGCAATTGTGAAAGTAACAAAGAGAAGACAAATTATTCCGTTCGTTCCGTCGCACATCACAACTAAGGACACACACTGAGACACCTGCGCGAAGCCGACGAGGCCAGCCACTGCGCGCTAGCAACTGAAATTCTGTGCCCAACACCTCTTATAATTTTCGCCGCCTGTTGCCCCTCAGTCACAGCCCTTTCACTAGTACACCAAAAAACTCAACGTATTGTGGACTTAGAAAAATTCCTGAAGTTTTCTGTACCGCAGCGTTTACTGTCACGATTTCCATTGCCCATTGCGGTTGTTCCACAGCCAGCCTGATGCCTTTTCGGCAGTTTCACTAAACCTCTTCATTGCCCTTGTTCTCGACTGTCCCCTCAGCTCCAACAGTTTCAATAAATCATACACTGATGCAGCCACGAGCCCTCTTGCGCCCACCTCAACAGCCATGACCCTTGCAGTGAACCCATCGTGTCTCAGATCCGCGGCCAGATCATTATACTTGGCCGCTTTGAACGAATGTTGCCCGTCCAGTCTGGATTCAAATGGCACGGTCAGTTCAATCAGTCTAACCTGAAGCGCTGCTGAAGAATGAAGCACTATATCCGGCCGTCTCCGCGATTTTCTTATACTCTCTGGATATGCCCCTCGTCCAGATAGGTCTACCGCCATCTCCCAATCGTTTGCACAGTCAAGAAGAGACTTATTTTAAGAGAAAAATATTACTCTGTTCGCTGCCTCCTATCAGTCACGCGATAACTACTGCTTAAATACGAGCTTAGTTGATCTATGCTCACACTGCCCGGTGTTTAGCAGAACAAATGCATCTGGGTTCTTCTTAACCAAACAACTGGAAACTGTTCTGGGAAATAAGTACTCATCATATCTGCCCAAATATACAGCATAAGTGGGTATATCCAACTGTGCAGGCAACTGAAGCCAAATTTGTTTTTAACCACAGTATTATTATTCTTTAATATATCTAACTTGTAAAGTGAGTTTATTTATTTTCTTTTATTTTTTGAAGTTCTCACATTTGCTGTTCATTTAAATAATTTTCATGTGACTACACTTTTATACCATAAGCCTGAGTTGGGGCAACATACAAAGGGCGGCCGCCGACTGAGCAAAATAGAGAGTTTGTTGCTGCCCTACAAGATGCCACTAGGCGTGACAGCCACTGACTGCTTTGACAGCCACTGACTGCTTTGACAGCCACTGACTGCTTTGACAGTCACTGACTGCTTTGACAGTCACTGGCTAAGGATCCAATAGGAAAAAAGAAGACACTTTAAGACGAATAAGTAAATATGTGAAATTGAATTAAAGATTCATGTCACATTTATGTTAGATTTTTCTGACACGGTAGTAAATTCTGTCTTTGTTCAGTCATAGTTACTTGACTGATATTTTTAACCTTCAACACTTTTTTTTCCACATGTGGTAATTCACAACTTTTTTTAAAAAATGTGTATGACTGAACAGATCTTCTCTCCCCCTATCAAAACCCAAAAAGCCCTATCAAGGAAGTGTTCACATCTGATTGATATTATGGAATAATTATTCTTCTTCAGCAATCAGTTGGCTTCATCATTTACTCTCATACAATCACATCTATTCCTCTCATAAAGTGGGAGACCTATCTCCCTCACCATACAACTTCATACAATCACATCTATTTCTCTCATAAAGTGGGAGATCTATCTCAGACTTCTCTCCTCACCATATAACTTCATACAATCACATCTATTTCTCTCATAAAGTGGGAGATCTATCTCAGACTTCTCTCTTCACCATACAACTTCATACAGCCACATCTATTTCTCTCATAAAGTGGGAGATTTATATTTCTTCTTTACGTAAACTACCAGCTGACACATTTGCTATTTCCTTTTTGCTCCTTAAGGAGCATCACTTTTTGCTTCTCTGTAGGAAGCCAGCACCAAAGATATTCATGTGCTCTTGAAGCGATGGAGTCTGAAGCAATTTGTTTTACATGCGAGCGCTAAAACCATGCACAACTTTCCCCAATCATATTTTACAACATGCTTGATAGGGACAGTGGGCCAGTTATTTTCTCCCAAATACTGGGTCTCAGGATCTGCACAAATGTTTAGTTTTTAACAACTACCAGGTACCTTTAATAGAAAGAATATGAGCCCCTTCATTCACAAGACTTTTTATCTAAATGATTTTCAGGATGATGATGATGATTATGATAAAGATAACAACTAATTTGCTATTTCATTGCACATTTCACAAAGTTTCAGCTCAGCTGAAATAACTAGCTTTAATGGACGGAATATGGGTTATTTCAAGCACTGGCCTAGTTACAATAATTATTACAGTCTCACCACCTGGTGCAGGCTAAATTAGCTTGCCTCACTTCACTTAATTGGCTAACTGAGAAATAAATAATCAGTCTAAACAGAATAATCTATTAAGGTGTACATTATGTGAGCCCCAATATCTCACCAGTGTAACTGCATCATAAACAGCTCTCCGGTCCCTTTCAGAATCAATAATATAAACAATACATCTCATGAATAAATAAATAAAATACAAAACACACATATGCACACACACAGCACAAATAACAATCATCATCATCATCTTCAAATCCCTTCAGCTCAAGAAGCACAGGCCTTCAACAAACCCATGCCAAGTCCCTCCTGTCCAATGGCATCAGCTCAAGGTCTTTCCATGTCTTTCTCATCCTTTTCTTTGTCTCTGTCTACCTCTTACCCTGGGTCTTCCAGAACAAGGACTGTCTTGTAATTCTTTAGATGACTTGTCAACATTGTTGTTGAAGTTTTTTTTTTGGTGGCTTCAAGTTTATGCATGATGAGGTAGCCAGCCCCAACCCTCCTTAGTCACCTTTGGCACTGTGCTTGGTAGGATACAATGTTACTTTTCTTTGCTCCCATTATGGGCCCCAGTAACACACTGTAAGTTTCCTTGATGTGTCAAAAATGAACAAAATAAATATTATATATGTTTACCTGGATAGCAAATCCTTATCCTGACTTTATTAAGTTTTCCCCAATATAGTAACCTTTATTAAGAAACTATATTTAACTGTGCCACTAATATGAGGCTGTACATGAGGCTGGCAAACTCATCATGTAAAACATACTGCTACAAAAACAACTACTGCAAGAGCATGTGAATGCTTTGTGTAGGCTTGCCACGAAATATGTTTGTTCAATTTTTCTGGTCTTCACTTCCCTCCGGCATTATTACTTTGCCATTCCTTTTCTTCCAAGATTCGCTGTTTTTGTTTTCATCATTCAAGTTATCTTATCATATCTTGTCACACCTCTCACCAACCCGTCTCCTGTTTATTTTCTCCTTTGTTGTCGGCAACACTTAGCGAAGGAGCGAACTTGCCACACCGACTTTTCGCTTATCGCCAGCTCCAGATGGAGTAAAAGTCTACGCTGAGCGACATTTCTATTGTTAACCCAGACTTTTTGTCTGGGACAATACATAAAACATTGGTGTTGCATGATAAGGTGCTAGTTTGTAAAATGATGTGCCCAAATACACGGTCAATTTCATTGGGATGTAGGAGGATAACAATCTTGGTAAAGCTCAAGACACGGACAGTGATGTAATACTTCCAGCAGATGGAGTTTATTGTGATAAAAAAAATTCAAGAAAATAACATCTTGGAAGATATTATCAGTGATAGATCTGTGAAGTAGTGAATTTGTAAACATGACAGGCAAAATAGAAGAAGCAAGACCCTATATAGTAATGGAGTTTGAAAATCACATCTTCTGTTGTCATGTAGTAATTTCTACATGAGAGTGATGGTGGATAAACCCCTACCAACATTAGATGCTTTGATGAAGAGTGGTTGGGCATGAAAATGCTAACAGACTGCTCCTGATTATACCTCTCCTCCAAGTAGCAACCTGGGTGTGTAGGCGAAAATTTTCACTTATATTCTACTGCATTTTAAGACTACTTCACTGACTTCCACTTTCATCAAGAAGAAATCATAGACAGCCTGGAACACAGAATATTAGGATCCAAATATAGGACAGGCCACAGAATTGGACATGAATTCTAACATTAGAAGAGAGTAATCCCAGAGACATCACTTTCCGCCATAAGTTCTAGGATCTTACTCCAATTGCATCCAGTGAGACCCCTAAAACGCCTGAAAGAGACAGCATCTTAAATCAGTTGCCTGACAATATTCGGATGTTTCCTGTGCAAAAAGTCTGTGCTCGCCCGAAAAACTCTGAGCAAGTTGTAATATGTACCTTTTGTCATTTTACATTTGATTTTTTGGACATGTATAAATTGCTTGTGGATGTACAGTGACATGAGGCTGGCAACCTCATCACTGCAAATAACTTGATGCATGAACCACTACTGCAAGAGGCTGGTGACTGCTTTGTGCGGGTTTCCTCACAAGGAACCAACAGCAGAGGTGGCCCCAGGCTCCACAGAGAACAGGGAATGGATCATGATATCATGGTGTACATATTTATTATACAAGCACTTTAGTTAATTTCATATGTATATAGATATTTATATTTCAACTGTCGATTCTGCTGTCCAAAAGCACTTTCATCCAACTCACTAGGGGTAAAATAAACACTCAGGGAGGGTAAAAAGTCTGAGGAAGATGAAGTGGTGGATGAAAACAGAAGTCGCCTGATGACTTTGTCAGGAGACTCAATACTTAGCAGAGACATTTGTCTCCTTTCAGTTTGTGGTTCAAATTGCCAGCAGTAAACGCTAGACACCAACATCAGACAGGTCTTGAAGACGCTAGACAATCCTCATAGTTACCTCAACTTTGATGCATGAGATGTGCTACAGCCACTAGATTTGACTACTGTAGAGAAGTACAGTCCAAGACACCTGTGGGAACCAACAGCGGAAACTGACCCTACACTGGAAGCTAAGTAGCATAACAGCGCAACCAATGGACGTTTCCAAATTTTTCTTAAGCTCCACAACAATTTAAATCACCCGATGATGATAAATATCATCGCTTCCTTTTTATAAACAACTTTATTTATTTTACATTGTTAAACTATAAGTCATTATTAAACCAGTTTATCTGTAACTGTAAAGATATGGTTGGATTAATCACTACTGAGTGAAGTGTATGTCTGCACCCATATGAATCATACTGTTTTAAATACACAACCAGACAGAGCTAGTAGATTAAGATTTTGCTGAATCACCTTCAGTTGGGGGTTCATAAATACGAGCGAAAATATGTTACCTCATAGAAGAGGCAGGAAATAATAAGTTCGTGACAGCTTAGATGATCTCAGTTGTTATTCTTGCTTTTCTTTAAAATTCTGTGAGTTCCCTTAAATAGAAGCATAATTCTTCTATTTTTATCTTTGCCAACAGTAATCTTGAGCGAAGGTTGATACCCATGAAGACCCTCATCATTATACTCTAAGTGTGGCCACTGTTGGACCATTACTGCAGGGCAGGGCAGACAATCACATCACAAGACTTACTGCAAGAGAGCTAGCTGCAGTGGTGGTACCATGCTCCGTATGGAGTGAAAATAAAAATGATGATGATGATTATTGAACAATCTTTCATGAACACAAACAAGCTCTACTTACCCAGCCAGTTTCTATCTAGATAAATGGCTACAAAAGATGGAGGTATTGTAAAGTAATCCACAAATGAGAAAAGTTCCACCCAAAACCACAGCTTGTCATTTGCTGCCACAAACTGAAAATGTTGACATGAACAGAATTCTTTGTAATCAGATTCTGAATTCTAAGTTTCTGTGTTCATCCTGCTATGTCTATCATTTACAACAAGGTGATTGTCACTTTCCTACATTCATTTTTTGCTGACCAGAGTTTCTTTAGCCACATTTAGCATCTACATATTTTTTTTTTAAAATGAACAATTTTGCTTTAATTTGGAATAAGTTGAAATTATCTCCAACTAATAATAAGGCAAAATTAATTTCCAATTTAAATACCAAGATTTATTTGCAATCACTGAAAAAGTTTTGCTTTTCAATAATAAATTTCAAGCACGTGACACAATTTAATTTTAAAACATCCAATCACTAGAAAACTAACATTTCCCAATTTTATTATATATGTGATTAGCTAAGCATCACTAGGTTCTGGGAACAAAACCTGATAGCTTACACTCTAGTCTACCCTGCTGTAAATGGGTACCTAACTCTGCTCTTAAGCTAGGGAAGGCAAAGAGCAGCGCAGACGGGATCAACCCACCTCATTAAAAAATGCTGTACCTCTAGTATAGTGAAGTCTCTAATGCTTTACTCCATTACTGTAGTATCTGTTATGGGACTACTTTTACCTTTTTTATATATATACAAAGCCCTGTGTAGTTCTTGGGGGGGGGGGGGGGGGCTCTGAAGAGATTAAGAAAGAACAGGGCTACTGCTCATTAAATCCTTGCTTTGGCAATTTGCCAAAAAGCCATAACACCCCTAAGAAAGAACAGTTTTATTTAAATGATGGATTGCTCTACAGGAAAGCTGGAGCAGGACAGAATGGGTATGGACAGTTAGTACTGCCATCATGTTACAGGGGAAAAGTTATGGAGCTAGCACATGTTGTATCAGACGGTGGACATAGGAAAATTGGTACCACCTGTCAAAAAGCATCTGTGAAATATTATTGGCCAGGTATTGCTGAAGACATATTTCAGTATGTGACCGCCTGTGCTCAATGTAGCAAGGTAACACCCACACGTTGGGAAACTCAACAGGACCTAGAAACGCATTGGGGCGAACATAGGCCTGAAATTAAAACTAAGGTAGACGTAGTGGATAGGACAGCACCTTCTCACACACAGTCTTCCAATAAACCAGTTACCATGGCAACTCTCCATCTCGTACCAAGAAAGGAAACAACCCATCCCGCACCGACACAATGTTGCTCGGAATTCCTGGAACTGGCTAAAAATAGAAGTATGGTTAGTCAGCCAACTTTGAAACTGAAACTGAGGGGTAACCCCAGGAAAATTGGGAGTGGGAGATTGGGCAATTGGCCTAATGCTCAGCCCACATCACTATATGGCTATTAAATTAGCATTATAAGGGTTCCGGCAACAGTGGTAGTTGGCCGGCCCATATACACGGTCTATTGGAAGTTGAACACAAACATGGACTGAGATTATATATATATTATAGCAATGCTAAAGGGAGAATTGATTTCTTGGTGCAGGAAAATTCATTTCCCCATATGAATCATATATTATCACTCCAGTGAGGTTTAGCTGAGAGAACCCTCTGGTGAACATAGGTTCTGCATGGATTTGGGAAATAATCACAGTAACAGAGTCACTAGTGAATCTAGATAGGGGCATTACCAGATTCCCGTCAAGCCTGAGCTCAGACCATTGCTGGCTGTGAGCACTTCGAAGGGGCACTATGAGTTCCATATGTTGCTTGTTGGGTTGAAGAATACTCCGAGTGTTCTATCCAGGATGATGAGGAAATTACTGGATCCCTTATGAAACTCAGCCATCACCAAATTTTGTGGATGACATCCTCATCACATCGGACCTTCTGAGGAACATCTATTATCTCTGGACATGTCGTTGGACAGACTCAGAGAGGTGAATATTAGTTGATAATCAGCAATTAGACAGGCAGCAGCACCTGCACTGTTTATTATCACAACATGCGGTATATCCCTGGATCTCAGAATGTTGGGACTGATTTCTTGAGTAGTGCCTACTTGAGGGCACCCACCTAAAGGAAACCAGGAGAGTAAGAAGGCAGAGTGAACCCCATCTTGGGAGAATGCCGTGATTGTGAACCCAGACAGGAAAGCTCCACCAGATGGTTCACGCTTTTAAATGGGGGAGCTATGTCATGAGTTAGTCTGCTTCACAACACAGCTTCTGTATAATCCTGAGTAACTCTGACGAAAACCGCGCGCCATACATTGTAGAAATTGTATGATACACTAGCCAAAGGAAATACTTCCGTATTCGTGTGTTTACTACAGCCTTGGACAGGCAAAATGGCCAGTCCTCATTTTTGCAGCTGAGTGAAGGATGCAAATTAATTACATAAGTAGGAAAGAAGTACCACTTGGAAGAGGACTCTAATTCTACAACAGGAATGTTACTTTAGAGGTAGGTGTAAAGACTTCCACGAAAAGTAGTTTATTAAGAGAGATATATCGAGTGGAAAGGCCTCAACACATCAGGTTAGTCCCTATTTTAGCTGTTTAAAGTATGCATAAAATAAAATGCACTTAGGAGACTAAAAGATTTTTAGCTAGGAAGATAAAGATTAATTCAGGGTATAATTTAAGCCTTAGAGATGAATAAAATCGCTCCAGAAATAAGAAAGATAAGGGGGAAACTAGTTTTTCATAATTGAACAGAGAGACAAAATATGTCTCATTTTGGGATTCGCAATACCCCGTTAGCCCCCTGCTTTCCGATACGCCGGATGTGCTAGTATAAATAGACCTTGCTCTTGCTAAATTGGGGCCATAAGATTTGAAAAACACAGCGAGCAGAAAGAAGCGGTAACTTGTTAATGAAGACTGCCTTTGCCAGTTGTACCTGAGAGCAGATCAAGTTTGCCATTAACAGCTCGTCTGTGTGTGCCTGAGAGTAAGAAAGATATATATATATATATATATATATATATATATATATATATATATATATATATATATATATATATATATATATATATATATATATATGTATGTATGTATATATGTATATAATTATATGAGTTGCTATTGATTCACTACAGTGTGTTGGTAAGTGTGTAGACGTGTTTCTGCAACCATTGTGTAATTTCTGTGTATATTCAAATTAAATTGAGAATGATAGCAGAATTGTGTCTGTAGGTTTGGAAAAGCTTTTAAAGAAATATTTCTTGAGGAAATGGGACACATGCCTGGAATATAAGAAAGAAGGAGAGAAATTGTTTTAATGTATGGATCAAGGTATTACTTAGTATTTTATACTAGACCAAATCATTGTATGGAGGTGGATCATGGACAGATGGATCTAACTAAGGTTTCAAAAGGAAAGTGTAGTCATGGTGAACTGGATGTGGGTAGTGCTGGTACATATTGTCCTGTGCATTTGCTTGCACATTATCTGACACTGTCTATCGTCCCCATCTTGTGTAATAATGGAATAGTGATGGACCATATAGGGGTTACGTTTATTTTTGTTTCAGGTTCTATCCTGACAACTACAAAACAAAAACTTTATAGAGTCATCCACCTCTGCTGGACTCTGTGGTGCAAGTGCCCTTGTGGTTAACAGGGCCAGATACCCAGCTTCCACCGCCTGGAGAAATTCAAAATACGTGTTCGTCCATGGCAGGAGAGTTACAGATCTCTAAACACAAGATAAGTGGCAAAACAAAGCCACTGATCAGCGTATCCAGTTTATACTCCTATACTAAAAGACAAGATGCAAATAAACATACAGTGAATGATGGAAAGTGTGGACATAAATTTACCCATTACTAGCTTCACAGTCAAGAAATAGTGACAAAACTCATTAGTATCATATCAATGTTCTTTAACAGGAGATAATTAATCCAGTTGATAATCTTCAACAAGTGAATGACTTTTTAAGATTGTTAATTATTTTCAATGTTTATTGATTTATTGTTGTAAATAGATTTGATTTCATTTCAAACTTTCCAGACCGAAAAGAAAAACGGTATAGGCTAAATAAATTGTAAATATTTACCAACAGACTTACTTACTTATTAAAGTTGAGTTCATGTTCTTGTTGGAAATAATTTTGTTAATATTCCCTAGCAGAGTCAACAATAATAATAATAATACAATAATCAAGGGAGGATCTTGAGAGGGAGCCCATAGGGATCCAGGATAATACACTAACATCATAACTGGAAACTTATACAGCTTGACCCTACCTTTGATATCCATACACCCTTACTCTTTTCAGAGAAGGGGGTATTACTTATAAGACCAGACTCTTATCCGGCACTATCCTGGTATCACCTGATACAACTTTGTGTCCAGGATATATTATATTTTAATAACATCTCAACCCTCTCGCGACAGAAACCACTGCTGCAAGAGCATGTGACTGTTTGGTGCCTACTTCCTGCAAGACCAGCTGCAGTTGTGGCACCACGCTCAATAAAGAAAGAGCATAGAGGAAAGTGATGATGATGAGGATATATAAATACTAAATATCAACACTTACCCTTATAAAGAAATAAATCATAAAAAAAACATTAAATGCCAAATCCACTTGCTGAGTGGTGCTGGAAGACCAAGGGATGCATGTTTCAACTGTAGTATTAGCTCTGTAAAAACATAAAAAGGAGGAACATACTATAACCTCCGTGTTTGTGGTATTTAATTAAACCAAAGTTCCTTACATGTTTTCATATGTTTGCCTTATTACGTTAATGAATTTATTTGAGACTGTGTAATGTCTCACCAGTTTCCAAAGTGATTCTCCGCCGAAACTGGCAAAAGCCCTTTCATAGTTCACAAACCTCATGCAGAATGAAGAATGCATGACCATGCTGTGTTCTGCTATCATGCACAGTGTGACTGTCTGGTCTCTACAGTCTGTTTAGTCTAAATCCTGCCTGGTCCTCTCTCCGTTGTCTGCTTCTGACCTCTTTTAGTCTCTCAAGGATGATTTTGTTTAATATTTTCCCTAGCACTGATGATAACATTATGCCTGTGTAATTTGTGCACTCTTGCAAATCTCCCTTTTTTTTTCAACTTCATCAGACATTATTCCTTCCAATCTGCTGGTATTCCTTCTCACAACCAGAATTTACCAAGTAATATACATCTAAGTATGAAGCACCAAACTTAAGAATATTTCCTTTTTTATTTATTGTAAGAATGTTTCTCCATTTCCACTGACTGTCCCAAGTCCATGTTTTCTCATGATCACTTCAAAACCATTGTCGTTTGTTCCTATCTTTGCATCATTCAGGTCACCCATTGAAACTTTAATATCATTACTTCTCTCGTTATCCATGATACTCAGAAGTCAGGCATACAATTCTTCTTTTTTATTTGCAAGGAAATAACTCTGGATGATATTCCCCTTTGTTATCTGTTTGTTTTTTTTTTTAAATTGTTCACATGGATTTCATTTCACATCGCTACTGCATGATTCTTTACCGCAGATTTTTCTGTCTCTTTCACATTTTGTAGCAGTTGTGTGCTCAGTGACACCTGACTTCTTAGATGCCTGCTCCAATAAACCAAATGTAACTGGGTCATCATTAAGGAATGATACAGCTTCACTGCTGTGCTAATATTTGTGTTAACAGCCTTCAACAAATTACAGCAAGAAAGAACTCAAGCCTTTTAATCCTCTGATTTGTAAACTGTGGTGTAACTGTACCAAGAATCAAAAGATTCTTGGGTGCATCCATGAGGCTAAATACTGGATCTAGATGCATCCCCGGTCAATAGCCTTTTGGTTCATTCATTCATCACCCTTTACTCTCTGTAGAGCATAAGCCTTCAATAAAATCATGCCAACCCATCCTGTCCTGTATCATCCCTTCGAGATCTTTCCTTGTGTTCTTCATCCCCTTCATGTCTGTGTCCCATCCCCTGCTCCATAGATTTTTTAGGTCTACCTCTATTTCTATTACCCTGTGGATTCCAGAATAAGGACTGCCTTTAATGCTATCAACTGGTTTCCTGACTGTGTATCCAATCTAAAGCCAGCATCTTTTCCTCACCTCTTGTTCCATTAGTGATTGTTTGGTTGTTTCCATCAGTTTTCCCACTGGTAATTTTGTCACACCATTTAAATCTTTCAATTCTGTGCAAGCATCCATTTATGAAAGTCTAACTTCTTGTGTGTCACTCCAGCTGTCCTCCATGTTCACAACAGAGCTGCCTTTCAAAAGAGCTGCCTTGACATTAAGAGATGAAGATTCTGATTTTTGTGTTATGATTTTGGTTTTAGAAACATATAGGCTTAATCATGACTCTGAGCTTTAAGACTGGAGGTAGTGAACAAAAATTAATATATAATTGTGTCATGTTAATTTCACAAGTATCTATAGTCATTAAATATTAGCAATTCTAATTTATAACAGACTCCTTTTCTTTCAATATATTAATAAAAATTCGGCTTCAGTCAAGAGAAGAATTATCAAGGAGAGGTGCATGGAGTTACAAAATGGGAATGGGCCATATGCCCATTATGATATCAAAGACACTGTACACAGCTATAACAAGCAGGCACAAAAACAAAGCAATTTAACTGTTGAATCATACTTACGTCGCATCAATAAAATAGATGATCAAAGATGCAATACTCAGCAGAAACACCAATCCCACCTGGAACAAGGAATACATTTTTTTTTTTTCATACATAAACAAAAACATTGTTTTAATCACTTTAAATAAATGACAGGAATGCAAATGACAGAAAAAATGTTTTAAATGTCACTCAAAAATTATTTTACATTATTCAAAAATAATCTTCTCAATGATTAATGTTTCTTTTAACGCTTGTCATGTCCATTTAACCAAGATGTCATGATATACTAAACAAAATGCTTGGGGGCATATCTGGAGTCAACCTTATATGACCACCAGCTGTGAAGAATGCTACAGTATACATATGTGGAAGTGAACCTCTGTCTGTGAGGACAATTACACCCTCATTGACTCTTGAAATCATCCACATACTTCCAGGGATTCCCCCTGTGGTGAAACATGTTGAGAACCCAGCATTGCACACAAAGTTTGGAGAAGTCACTTGAGCCCCAGGCATGATTCTTTGGCTTTGATCTGGTTGACTGCATGCAGCAGAATCTCACTATGGACCTAGTAATAGGCATGGGGAGCTGAGAAGTGGCTCTGTGCAGAATGTGATACTTCCTTGAGAGCGCCCAGAACCAGAGCACAGTATTTTAGCTCTGTATAGTTGGAGAGCCCCCTTGGATGGTGGAGAATGCACAGTGTGCCACACGCTTCTTGCTCCTAGCTTGGGATCAGATGCATGATCCTTTAAATGCAAACCAAGCTGGAGAAAAGCGCTCATGACTTCAACTCAGCACGTTTCGGAATGGCAGAAATACTACAGGAAAAGCTTAGATTTACAGAGTCTTCAACTTGATGTTGGCTGCAAAAGAGCTAGAAGCTCAGCAGCCCTAGTTAAACAACAACAACAAATACTAAATAAAATGACAAAACATTATTACATTAATTTAACATGACATTTTCAGCAGTCAGCATGGTTTAAATGTGAGGGGCTATCCAAAAAATCTGCAGACTAGCTGCCTGCAATGCTAACTGGAAGAAGTACATTCTTGCACTGCTAAACAGTGCTGAAGACCTCCTTTTTGAAGCAATGTGCCAAGTTTATGTTGGTGCACATGTTCCTTTTTCATAAGATGCAACTTCTGTTACTCGTATATGGTATTGTCAGCAGCCATCTGTGATTCTCGAAAGAAGTGAAATGGCAGACTTGAAGGAGCAGCATGAATGTATCAAGTTTTGCTTCAAGCCTGGCAAAACTGCATCAGAGATCTATGATATGCTTAAGCAAGCATTTACTGGTGGTGCTATGGACAGAACATAAACTGTTGACGATTCTCATGCTTCAGACGTAGGCAAACATTAGCTAAAGACTCAAGCTACCTGTCGGCCTTCAACCAGCGGAACAGCTAAAATTGTAGAAGTGCAATAGATCATCCATGAGGACTGTTGGCTTACCATCCACAACATCTGTCACAACTTTGGCATGTCATATGGTGCCAGTGGTAATCCTCAGACTTCACACAGGTCACAACAGATTGGGATACCATCTATTCAACTACTGATGAATGTGGCAGTGGCACCAATAAAATTAGTGTTGAACATGTGCTTCTAAAGTGCCCAACACATGAGGAACAGAGAAATCGCATATGGCCATCACCAGGACCATTCCTGGAAAAATTATACAGAGATATCAACAGCCTCAAGCTGACCATTGCTTTCTTTAAACATATTCAAGTTGACATCTGTGGGTGAACGAAGAAGAAGATATTGTACATGTCAGCTAATTCTCATGGAAGAACTTAATATAAGGTGGATTGTTGGTAAGTTTATGCCTTGGTTGCTGACTCATGACCAAATACAACACTGGCTGACTGTGTGCAGGGAACTCCAGGAGCAGGACAGAAATAACTGAAACTTTCTTTCCAAGCTCAACACTGGTGATGAAAGCTGGGTGTATGACTATGCTGAAACAATACAAGTCATTTCAGTAGAACAGTCCATTCTCATCGCAACCAAAGAAAGTGTGGCAGGCCAAGAGCAATTTAAAGAACTTGCTGATCTGTGTCTTTCACAAGGAAAATATTTTCCAAACACAGTTAGCTCTAAATCGGTGAGTGAATCAGCACTGCTACGACTAATTCCTAAGGCATTTGAGGAAGGACTTTATGTGGAAATGACCGAGGACATGGCATACACTGGACTGGGTCTGGCATCACACCACTCTGTGCAGGGGTTTTTGGTTTTTTTTTTTTTTTTTTACCAGAAACAACATGACACATGGCAGTGGTTCCTCAACCTTTACTCTCCTGATTCAACGTAAACATTGGGATCATCCATAGCAAGATCACTTATCAGCTGATTTCCAGCGCTGCTTTCCCACTGCCCCAGGCTCTGCACTCACTGCCAAGGCTGATGATGACTTGATGGTAGCTTGTCCAGATCTCACCTGACTTACTCCACACTTCCCCTTTAGATATTTTTTAACCATGGCTGCCTGTCCAATTAAAGACTTTGCCTGCACTATCCATGACATTCTACTCTTTATTCTTGCTCCCTCGATGTCAGCTATGTTCTCATGTAGGGGTGTGTTGATTACTTAGGAATTAGGGATATGATTGTATCTAATCCAAATTCAAAATTCTTCAGAATCCAAAAATTTTACCAACTCCAAAAACCTGCAGATAATTTTTTTAATGAATTTCTTATGAAATTTGGAGTGGTAAATCTGAAATTTTCTTTTCTGTCCTCCCTTCTTGGGGAAAAAATATATATGGGGGGGGGGGGGGAAGTGTTAATTTTCAAAAATATTTTTTTGCTGTTAAATTGCGACAAGCAAAATGTGTGGCTCAAACCAATAGAACCTTGAAGTCACTTAATGACTTTTATATCCTGTTATTGCATTTGCTGTATGACTCATTACTCTGTTGTCATCACATCAATATATCCAGTTATACTAGTAAGTTCTGCACCTCATTTCAGTTTATATTTACTAACTCTCTTGGTATTGTGTTTAAGGTTAATATTGGTTTTTACCTGTTTTAATCTTTACTAAATGCTAGGCAGCCAGTGTTGCATAAAATGTACGAGGGGCGTTCAGAAAGTAGTGCACCACATCGTTTTTCTCAGCTAATAATGAAGATAGAAGCATGAAATTTTGCACACTTCAAATATGGCATGTACCAATTGTGTGCACCAAATTGCACTGCAACCGGCCAAATAATATGGCTGCCCTAAACCGTTGAAATGGAGCGTGTTAGCAACTTGCATTATAAACAGTGAATTGTGATAGAATTTCTCGTTGCAGAGAAGGAAACTGTTGTGAATATTCACAAGCGTCTATGTGATGTATATGGAAGTTTTGCAGTCGACAGGAGTACAGTCAATAGCATGGTTCAGAGAATCAAAGAATCAGGAAGTGGAGATACGGAGCTGCTTGATTGTCCACGCTGTGGACGTCCTGCCACAGCCACCAACGCAGAAATGTTGAAATGCGCTGAGGGCATTATTCTTACTGATAGGCGAATCACTACTCAACAATTGGCCTTACAGCTGTCAGTCAAGCAAGACAATTCCTTCAGCTGGAAAGGTCATGATCACTGTCTTTTGGGACATTGAAGGTGTGATTCTTGTGGACGTTATGCCAAGAGGAGAGACAATCAATTCGCAAGCTTACATTAAGACATTGAAAAAACTCAATCAACGTTTATGCAGAGTTCGGCCGCACAAGAATCCAGCAGACCTGCTTCTCCTTCACGACAATGCATGCCCTCACACAAGTCTGGCAACACGGGAAGCAATCACCAAATTGGGTTGGACTGTACTACCCCATCCACCCTATAGTCCCGATTTGGCACCCTCTGATTTTCATCTATTTGGTCCACTTAAAAATGCACTCTGTGGGACAAGGTTTGAAGGTGATGAAGGAGTGATTCATGCAGTGAAGAAATGGCTACATGATCAAGACAAAATCTGGTACGGCTAGGAATACATGCAATTGTTTCGCGCTGGCATAAAGCCGTACATGTTGATGGGGATTATGTTGAATAATACCGATGTTTACATGACATATCCATGTATACTGTGTATAAATTTCATGCTTTTTGAATAAACAGCTCCTGAGAAAAACGATGTGGTGCATTACTTTCTGAACGCCCCTCGTACATGTTTCTATGGTTTTGTGCCGTCACTGTGAAATGTGCACTGGTCATAACACTAAGTACATTATTTAGACTACATGGTTGAATTTGATGATATTCTTCATAGAGATGATGTAAAGACGTGGTGAAGTACACATCCTTACTATTACTTATAATTAGCCTTTGAAAACTGAAAAGGTACATGACTGATTATTTTATCTCGGCCCGATCATAACATTTGAACATTTAACAACGTCAGGAGTAATATAATGTAGCATTTATTCACTAATTATAGATCTGTATTCTGTAACCAGTAGTTTTAATAACTGTGTTGAGCTCCTACTGTTAATAAGATCTCAAGTCTGTATTTCATCTGTTAGATCAATACCTATGTTTCTGTACCATAAAATTCATTAACAGCAGTACTAGATGACTCTCACCTCTGTTACTGCTTCGGATCAGTAGCACAGACAAAGCATCCACAAATCCTATGGTGCAGAAGCCCCAGACATAATGTCTATAATAATTATAAAGGAAGGGGTGCCAGATCCTAGTAAGGAGGTCCCTCAAGTTATTAATGTCACCTGTTTGTATGTTAATGCATGTACCTTGCTGTTGAATATATTGCTGGCTATTCCTGTTTACTTCTTGACTGATTTTTCATATCTACCATGATCTTTGTGTATATGTATTGATTTAAGTGTTTTCATCACAGAGCTTGTTTCATCCTAATTAAACATTCTTCTAAGATTACAGAATTAAAAATTCTACTGCAACAAATCTAATGTTTTCTTGGCTCTGCCACATTCCTGCATATAATAATGCAGATTTATGTGAGAATAAAAGAATGTGGGATACAAGCCAAGATAGATAAAGGGTAAAACAATACACAGTAGTGTGTTCAATTGTGAACCCTTTGTAAGTAAAACTGTCCCCACCATAGCAAAACTTTGTTTATTTTCAGCTGTCTTAAAATATATCTGCGAAACTCTCTTTCTGTCAACCTAGAATTAAGACTGTTTGCACACAAAATTATTTACCATCAGCTGCCATTCATTACCATCCCAGCAATTGAAAATATTTAAAAATAATGCTAGTTATTATCACATTTCAAGCAGACAGCAGATGAAGAAACTATCAGCAGTTCTTATTCTGCTAGCCCCAGGGTAGAAGAAAGACAAGAAAATCCAAAATCATAGGAGAAGAGGATGTGAAACAGAAATAAGAGGAACACTGGGAAAGAGAGCACTGTTTAGGGCAGGGTTTTTCAACCAGGGTTCCACAGAACCCTAGGTTCCCACAGAGGTCGCTAGTGATCGTGATTAAATAAAAAAAAAAAAAAACTTCTTTTTTTAACTTTGCTCGCTGGGCAATGTTAACGCTCTCAGTGGTGGGCAGTGATCTA
This sequence comes from Oreohelix idahoensis, assembly GCA_024509875.1. Taxonomy (NCBI): domain Eukaryota; kingdom Metazoa; phylum Mollusca; class Gastropoda; order Stylommatophora; family Oreohelicidae; genus Oreohelix; species Oreohelix idahoensis. The sequence continues at coordinate 799,334 of JAMPIV010012843.1, read as the reverse complement.
GCAGCCTGTGCAAAAATAAACAGATCAACAGCATTGGCACTTTGTATGCGATTATTTTACTTATAACTTACTGATCACGCTAAGGTACCATGAGCTGTAGATATAATTTTTATACAGGGGTTCCCTGGGACGTGAAAATTATTTCAAGGATAAAAAGGTTGAGAAAGGCTGGTCTAGTCCTTGTGCAACTTTAAACATTAATAACTTTGGACGTACTCATGACAGAAGAATACCATAAACAGCATATAAAAGCATAATTTATGCATTTTAAAAATGTTATTGTTATCAATTTCAAGTTAACTTTCTTTAGATCTGTGACTGATTTAAAGTAGCGACAGTAAAAGAAAAACTTAGCTGTGCGTTGGAAAATCAGACTGAATGATATGTCATGAAAGATGGCAGTTATGTTGAAGTCTAAAAACTGTTGTTAAAACTTGATAAATTGTGTTTTTTTTTTATGCTGTTTACAGTGTACTTCTATCATGTGTACATTCAAAGTTATTAACATTTAAATTTGCATAACTTTAGGGGCACCCTGTACTTCACAAGGGCCCAGAGGTGAGAAAGATCTTCTTAGTACAAAGTTAATAAACAAGTGTTTACTCACAAGTATGCGTCCTGTAGTTGTCTGTCCTGAAATCAATTCCCCCGCCCAGTCCTTCGCTTCTGTCATCCACCCTATCTCTGGATCTGATGTCTTTGAGAAATGTCTCTGATCAAAACTGCTTGATTTAACTGTCGAGTTTGCCATGTGTAAACATTTCTTCTTGCGGCAGCACACTAATGCCACCACACGGTAAATAATTATTACCACAAAGCCACTGCCAAATGTGACCAAACTGGAAGCCAAAAAGGAGTACCACTGTCGGTCATCGTGTTCACAATTTATTGACATGATGAATGATGCTTATTTTCCCCCAACACAAGATCAAGAAAATGTGCAAGACCTGACTATCTGCCAAGTGTATTTGAGCTCTCAGTGCTTCCACATATCTCTCATATGTTTTCGTTGTTTTATTTTCTCACACATGAATCTTCCTTTCATGGTGAATATGTAACACTTTCATCAAGATTTTCCACCCAATGTTCTTAGAAAACACTCACAGTGTACATTTCTGTAATGATCCTTATAGCATATAAGACCCATTTATATGTCTTACACACTGGCAATCTGATTTTTAGTTTCCAATCCAAACCTGGAAATAAAAAGAAAAATGTATTTTCAAATCAACAGATAAGAAGTGATTGGCTGATACAAATACCATGAAATAATATCATGCTCTGTTTCAATTTCATCTTGAATTATCTGTGTTTAAAACTCTGTTTCCTGCGACTTATCATTATCCTGCCAATTCTTCATGTCACCTTTCTTATTTGAATGTTGTCGGTCAAACCTCTCAAAACACGCTAGTTTCTTGTGTACTGCAGTATTTTCAGCTAGCTGGTGTCCACCCCACCCGACCAAGTTTGTTACAGTGCACAAAACTACTATTAAAATAGCTTGCTAGAATGTTTGACCAATGGCATGAAATGGAAAAGACAGGTGCAACAGTTGAAGAAATAGAAATTAAATACAGATATCACTACAGCGTTTTTTTTGTAAGCTCTGATCATAAAGCAGTCCACTATTAATAAACAAATTGTGATTAGATATAAGAATCTCAAAATGGTTTTCAGCAGATTTTTTTTTAAAGGAAATTTATCCTGGTACCTATTCATCATTATCAGATTCAATAATGGTGTCAGCAATTCAAACGGCTGACAACTTAACCATCATTATAAAGTGCAAGAAAGAATCAAATATATTATCTTCCATCATCCACTGTGAGAGATGTCAAGAGCGCCATAGACAGAAATCAGATTGTGCTGTGATTCGTAAATCAAGGAATGTTTAATCCACATGGCAACATACAAAATTATTGCCCCTTGTTGTTCCCTGAAGTCTCTAAAGAAACAAAGAGATAACAGGACTACTACACCCTCAGCTATGTCATACAAGGCCGCTAATATGAGGCTGTGCATGGCAACCTCACAGCATGGCAACCTCATCATGTTAAAAAACTGCTACAGAAATCACCGTTGCAAGAGTATGTAAATGCTTGATGCCAACTTCTTGCAAAGGGGCCAGTAGAACAATGGTAGCTCCATGCTCCATAAGTAAGTGGAAAGGAAAATAACGATGATACAAAGTTATTAGACAACAGAATTATATCACGTATGACAACAGAATTATATCACGTATGACAACAGAGTTATATCACGTATGAAATATTTTTTTTAAAGGAAAAGAAAATAAACCATCTTTCCCAATTAGATTAAACTTTAAAATGGACTAACTTAACCATTTCAATCACCCCAGAAATCAAACAAAGATAGCATAGAATAGCTGCGACTTGTCTTTCTCTATTTTAAAAAAAAAAAGTTAAGTGAGGGGGCAGGACTATTCTTTTATCGTAGGCCTACACAAAACAATTTTTAGTCACAATGTTCATGTATGCATGCGTTCAATTAACCACTAAAAATATGCACAATTTATTTTTCATAAAGCTACTCTGGCACTGGGACACACATTTTACATCAATATATTGTTAATGTACGGGCTGCTGTAAAACTGAATAAATTTAACACTACATTTACTGTACACTGCTGTTTTCCGTGAAGAGAATAATCTGTCTTTGGGCACTGCCAGTTTAAACAATACTATCAACATTTAGCCTAATGATACTACGCTTCAATATCGTTAATTGTGTAGGCTAACGCGCAAGTTTCTTTCCTACGTGCATCTATACTACGTACATCTGCTCTTTATTTCATGTCAAAACTCAAATGCTTTTTCACTGTTAAGGTCTACTCTAATGCAGATGATTCACTGCACAACAATACGACAGGCCTAGCTAGTCGACTCCACTCCATATGATGCAGACAATGGTATTCTGTGCGCTATCCTACGACTACAAATAGGCTAACAAATACATTTAATATCACGTAGACTACTCACATAAATTCAATGTGCTGATGGATTACACCAATCACTGCTTATTGTGATTTCCTCAACTAAGACAGCTATATAACTAAACATTGTTTCACACCCTAGACTTAACGGATTTGCTATTCGTTCACAAAACCAAGAACGTAAAAATCGCCCTTCCTCTACCACTTGGCAGCCATACTTTAGTAACCTCGTTTTAACAAAAGTGAGTAGTCTCTACTCTACAACTCAACACTGTGCGCGGGGTTTGTTTCCGCTCAGAATAGCTGCTCGAACACTAATCGATAATATTTTTGATTCGTTTCCATGGAAATAATAAAAATTAAAGTTCTTCAACCCTTATGGCTACTTACAGTTAAACTTGAAACTATGTTTTATAAATAACTGTATTGCTTTTTTTTCCCTAGGTGCATTTTTAAAATTTTATTTTGGTAATGCATAGCCTAAGTATAAAGATAAACCTAGATTTGTATAAGTATTTTAGAATGTACTATGCGCCACAATCTCGTGTATAACCTAATTATTCAAAAGATACTGTCTATGCAGATATTAAATAAGGGACTATATCATTGCTGGCAGTAACCCTAATATGCTGACAGCCATGTAATCTTATTTGTAATGGCAGACAATAGAAAGCACTACGTGAAGGTGTGAAAAAAAACCCAATAATAATGTAATTAGAAAGAAAGACTAAAGGAAGTGAAGATAGAACAAGCATGGTTAGGGATTCTTCTTCTTCTTTTTCGTACACTCTCAGACGTCCACTTGAATATTCTCAAAGAAAGCAGTAGTCAGTTTGAGGCTAGTTGAATCCCCGTAAAACTTTTCCACGAAAGGAGCTGGCGTCGGCCATATGCGCTTTCTCTGTACCGCATAGGGAAGCAGATGTTCAGCAGTCATTTTATCAGTGCGACAGTTACAAATTGAGTGAATGTATGTGTGCGTGCCCTCCCCTTTCCAAAAAAAAAAAAGTCTCTCACAACTGCCATGTGGTTAACAAGGCGGAGAAGTGTGGGAAGGCCAGGGGATGTCCAGGATGACACCCAATCCCCAATCATCTGCCATCATCAACAAGCATGGCGAAACCTCTCCAGAGTCTCGCTGTCCCGTTATACCATCATTGATCCTTATATATTAATTTGTGTTCGTGTGATCTACCGGTCTACCTCTAAAACCACATGTGACAATATGTAGCGTTTGCTTTAGGGGTACAAATGTATCCAGCATTTCATCTCACGTGATGTGATCTTCCTGACCTGTGCTTTAGCTAATAACCATGTTTGACACTTGATAGCAAGAAGATGATAAAGAGTATCTGAATGAGGATTTGTGGGTACCTGAGCAGTAGTTGAAACAAGAAGCAAATAAACCATACTTTTCCCTTTCGCTCTCTATGAAGCATGTGGCAACCAGTGCAGCTGGTCCCCTTGCACCAAGCATTCACATTCTCTTGCAGCAGGGCCGGCTCTACCGACGGTGCAACACGTGCATTTGCACGGGGCGGCAAGCTGGGGGGGGGGGGGGGCGCAAAAAATCTTTTTACTTATTTTTACAATCCCGTCAAAATATTCCGCCTGGGAGCTGCGCTGGTGTAATGGTTACCACACTGCGCTAGCGATCAGGTGTTCAAGGTTCAAGCCCGGGCGCGAGCATTTGTAGGAGTGTCATCGACCGGGATTTTGACTGAATAACCTGAACGGCTCCTGAAATAAACCCTCTGTGGATAGTGTCACGGAGTGTTCGAAGGTTTCGTATAGATTATTTTAAAATTCCTTACTTTTCTATTCCTTCACATTTTGTCTGTTTTCTCTACGAAATATTTATCACCTGCGGTCTGTTCTTTATCTGTTTCTCAAGTCTTCACTAATAGTTCTGCCATACGATCCTAATGCTATCATCTCCTACAAAGGCACTAAAAGGTATTTCTCTAGGGACGTCAGTACAATTTATTCGCTTGGTCGAAACAACAGTGGTTCCCAGAGGATTATATTTCCGTGTTCAGTGGTCAACTGAAGACCGCCACGATAAATCTTCCGGCATGGCTGAACGAGAGACGGGAATTAATTAACTTGGCGTGGGAATCAGGAATTTATTTTTTAATCGAACGTTCTATGTTGGCGGCTCGAATGTTTCAGTTGTTTTCGAGTGTGCATTCAAGGAAGTTGATTTTGCTCAGTGTTAGTGTGCTATGTGTTACAGTGATAAATACGTTTTTTAAACGTTTTATGGAAATTAGTACAGTGCTTCAGCCTAAATTCATTACTAAATAATACATTTTATTGTACGGCTTATTAAAACAGTTTTAATATTCAAATAGATATAATGTCCGGTAAAAGAAAAAACTATCAAGTGCCGAATATCGGAAACGGAAGCTGGAAAAAGAACGCGATATTCAAAAACATAGCGGGGCTTTACAAAAATATCTAAAAACTGAAACAGCTGATGTAGGACAGAAGAAAATAAGCAAATGTACCGAAACAAATGATTCTGAGCTCATGGCAAGTACTTCTAACTCGGACCTCAGTAACGTAGATATTATTAACAATGTCGAAAATGAGACTGATTTGACCGTTTCCAATTCCAGAGATTTAAGTAATGAACTTGAGAGGTACACTGATCCGGCAAGATGGAATCCTTCTTTAAGCGATACCGAAAGACTGGAAATTGTAAAAAAAGGCCTGCCAGATAGACCAAAAAATGAGTTCGTTTTTCTGCGCAGCTCTAATGGTCGGAAATTTTCACTAAATTTTTACACTAGGGAGCTAAGCAATGGAGAACATATTAATCGATCATGGTTAGTGTATTCAAAAGAAAAAGATTCTGTATTTTGTTTCTGCTGTAAGTTGTTTTCCTGTAATAAAATGTCATTCACTACTGATGGCTATAATGATTGGGGTCATTTGTATGTGTATCTTAATGAACACGAAAAATCTAAAAACCACTTGGAGTCCCATACAAGGTGGATTGAATTATCGTCCAGGCTTAAATTAGTACAGACGATTGATTCAATGCAACAAAAGTTATTAAATTCAGAAGTTCGACACTGGAGGAGCATAATAGAACGCCTAATTGCTATTGTCCAGTTCTTGAGCCAACAATGCTTGCCATTTCGGGGAACATCTGATAAATTATATGACCCTTACAATGGAAATTTTTTAAAGCTTGTTGAACTGATTGCCCGATTTGATAGTGCTATGTATGAACATTTAATGGGAGTAGCTCGTGGATCGACCCAACATTACCTTTGGAAAAACATTCAAAATGAATTGATTGCTCTTCTCTCTGGAACCATTAAAAAAAAAAAGAAATAATTTCTATGGTGGAGAAAGCTAAATATTATAGCATAGTTGCAGACTGTCCTCCCGATGTAAGTCACATTGAACAATTAACACTAATTGTAAGATTTGTTAATACGAATCCAGATGATATCAACATTCATGAGCATTTTCTTGGTTTCATTGCTGTAGAAGCCACTGCAGGCTCAGCGTTAACCGACTGCATTCTAAGAAAATTTTCAGACATGGATATTCCAATCGCAAACATGCTTGGCCAGGGGTATGACAATGGATCAAATATGAAAGGAAAACATTCAGGAGTTCAACAACGTATTAGGGACTTGAACCAGAGAGCTTTTTATATCCCTTGCTGTTCTCATTCTCTCAACTTGGTGGTCAATGATGCCGCGATGTCATCTAGAGAAGGGGTTTTATTTTTTGAAACGATTCAGAAATTGTATGTGTTTTTCTCAGCGTCAACAGTGCGTTGGGGAATCCTTAAGAAACATATTACAACTCTAACGCCCAAGCCACTAAGTACAACTCGCTGGGAATCTATAATCGAGGCCATTCGTCCTTTAAGATATTATACTACTGGACAAAAGTTAAGGGCCGCCATTCAGTTTAAACAAGGTTTATATAATTGATTGGCAAACTGTAAAGACAAGTGAAAATGTCATTAAAACTGAGCTCAGAGAAATTTGTATACATTTCTGTGTGCACTACGTTAATTTTTTTTTAAATGTCCAAAAACTGGGTCACTTTAACCCGCGCGTGGAAATTGCCATTGTTGCTGCAAAAACTCCTGGTAAATCAGTATGACAAGTGGTCGAAATGATCACTGCATTAGCCATGCCACCAAGGAGAAGTCTCAGCACTGTAGACCGTGGTCGAGACATGGCATGGATTCAGGATGGTCAATCTGTTCGTCATGTTGCAAGACGTTTAGCAGTGTCCCACTCTACCATTCAGAGACTTCTTGAGAGATTTCAAGCTACCGGACATTTTGAAAATCGACCCTGCTCAGGAAGAATTATATAAATTAATATTAGACAAACATAAAGGTATGTTTTCAGGCACTCGTAAGAAATAAAGAAGTAGAACACTTAGACAACAGAAAAACAACAGACGTGAGTGGCTTACCCAGGGTTCGAACCCCGTACCTTCCGTACGACAACACCGCCTAGCTATACAAGCGAATCACACTAACCTCACGGCCAGCTAGGCATCCCCAAAAAAGGATGCTTTACTGACCGGTCATCATTGCGAAACACAAGACAACACCGGAAGTTTACAATGGGCACCTCAGCCTATTAATGACGCAATCACTTCTGTTGTTCCTCTGTTCTGCAGTATATGTCAGTCCAAACAAGACAAAGACCTTGATACTGTGTCCAGTAAATGATAGAAGACTTAAGGACAGTAGTATAGAACAGGGGGTAGGTTTCCGGTATTGTATAAACATTAATAACACATAAGGAAAGGAAACCCGAGGCCTGTAAACAGTAAATTAATATTAGACAAACATAAAGGTATGTTTTCAGGCACTCTTAAGAAATAAAGAAGTAGAACACTTAGACAACAGAAAAACAACAGACGTGAGTGGCTTACCCAGGGTTCGAACCCCGTACCTTCCGTACGACAACACCGCCTAGCTATACAAGCGAATCACACTAACCTCACGGTCAGCTAGGCATCCCCAAAAAAGGATGCTTTACTGACCGGTCATCACTGCGAAACACAAGACAACACCGGAAGTTTACAATGGGCACCTCAGCCTATTAATGACGCAATCACTTCTGTTGTTCCTCTATTCTGCAGTATATGTCAGTCCAAACAAGACAAAGACCTTGATACTGTGTCCAGTAAATGATAGAAGACTTAAGGACAGTAGTATAGAACAGAGGGTAGGTTTATGGTATTGTATAAACATTAATAACACATAAGGAAAGGAAACCCGAGGCCTGTTACTGTTACTGTTTACAGGCCTCGGGTTTCCTTTCCTTATGTGTTATTAATGTTTATACAATACCAGAAACCTACCCTCTGTTCTATACTACTGTCCTTAAGTCTTCTTTCATTTACTGAATACAGTATCAGTGTCTTTGTCTTGTTTGGACTGACATATACTGCAGAATAGAGGAACAACAGAAGTGATTGCGTCATTAATAGGCTGAGGTGCCCATTGTAAACTTCCGGCGTTGTCTTGTGTTTCGCAATGATGACCGGTCAGTAAAGCATCCTTTTTTGGGGATGCCTAGCTGGCCGTGAGGTTAGTGTGATTCGCTTGTATAGCTAGGCGGTGTTATCGTACGGAAGGTACGGGGTTCGAACCCTGGGTAAGCCACTCACGTCTGTTGTTTTTCTGTTGTCTAAGTGTTCTACTTCTTTATTTCTTAAGAGTGCCTGAAAACATACCTTTATGTTTGTCTAATATTAATTTACTGTTTACAGGCCTCGGGTTTCCTTTCCTTATGTGTTATTAAGAATTATATAAACCTTGTCTAAACTGAAAAGCCCTTAGCTTTTGTCCAGTAGTATATATTGAGGAATTTTATGATGCGTTGATAGAAATTGCTGATGACGAGTCAGTAGACAAACTGGCGAGACATGAAGCTGAAACCCTTGCCCTAAAACTCAGAGATTTTAAATTTTTATGTTGTCTGGTAATATGGCACTATGTTTTAAACGAAATTAATGTTGCTAGTAAACTGTTGCAAAGCATGAAAATGGAATTGACTAGTGCCATAACAACTTTGAGAAATGTTCTCCAAAGCCTTAAGAATCTCAGAAATTATGAATCATTTCAAAATTTTCTTGTTGATGCTACAACATTAGCTGAGAAAGTTGAAGCTGATCCTGGATTTTATACCAACGTTTGAATGTACTAGAGTGGTCGGCAGAAAAAGCAACACAACTATGAAGCAAGAGATGAACCTATTTTAGATCCCAAAACTAAATTCAAAATTGAATTTTTCTTTTTTATTATTGATGTTGCAACTAATTCTATTGAAGAAAGGTTCGAGCAATTGGAACATCACAGTTCACATTTTTCCTTTTTATATAACATCCCTAAATTGAAATCTGAGACGACAAATGAGCTCTTAAACAAATGTAAAAACCTTGAAGGCGTTTTAACACATCAAGAAAATAGAGACATTGATGCCATTGAGCTATGTGATGAACTGAAAATAGTATCCAAATTAGTACCAGAAAATACACCGCCAATTGAAGTTCTTTGTTATATATATTATTGAAAATAACATTGCTCCTAATGTCGCTATAGCCTTAAGAATATTACTAACTTTGCCTGTAACGGTAGGAAGTGGTGAGCGTAGTTTTTCAAAACTGAAGCTTATTAAAACTTATTTACGCTCAACAATGGCCGAAACTAGATTGGAAGGACTTGCCATGATTTCAATTGAACATGAAATCGGTCAAAAATTAGACTACGCAGACCTTATTTCTGCTTTTGCAAATATGAAAGCAAGAAAAGTGTCTTTTTAAGCAGTACATACTTCAAACAATATAAATTCAAATAATGTGAACATAGTGCTAAAAACTATAACATGTTCATACTATAGTTAAGTGCTTGTGACTCAACAGTTCATCGTTCCACATGAGAAAAGCATCCCCTATATGTAAGTACTATAACTACATTTATTTCATATACAGTAGAACTCCATTTATCCGAACCCCAATTATCCGAACATCCAATTATCCGAACACTTTTTCCAGAAAAAAAAAAAAACCAGGCGCCACCAGTCACGTTAGACTACAGTTCTGAATCTTTTGATGCGGCAAGCTTCAAATGTGTGCGAACAATTTGTAGACAATGACATGGGCTAATAGACGGTCGCTTACGTACAGGAAGTCAGTTAGATCATAAAGTCAGTTAATATCTGGTTTACCAATCCTGTGTACGTGTGCGTTCTAGGCAGAACACTGGCTAAACAGACAGTTCAACTTAAAATAATTGTGTCTGCTACTACAGCAGAATAATTTTGGTGTACACGTATTTCTCTGTGCGATCTGGCATCTTCCAGTAGGCCTAAAGCATATAAAAGGAACCGCAATGTTTTGTCAATTGAAACGAAAACAGAAATTATCAAGAGACTAGGAAAAAGTGAAACTGTGTCTTCATTTGCGAGGATTTTCAATGTTGGGAAAGCTACCGTGACAGAGATACAACGGCAAAGGGGAAAATTCCTCCAACGGTAAAATTCCTCCAAGGATAACATTTGAGGATAAAAACATAATGCGTAGGCTGCTGATGTACATGATCGCCTAGACCGCGGGTCATCACCCTCCATAAATTTGACTTGCTAGACCGGAGGGGAACGGAGGATCAAAAAGGAAAAAAATATGACTGGAAAGGCTAAAGAGACGCAATTGGGGGGGGAAATGGATGAAAGTAAAAAAATTCAAGTCCCCCAAATTGACACGAGGTACGGAATTGGACGTTTTGCGATACCAAGCGCTTGATTTGAATTTGAGCGGAAGAACGCAGATGTCTGAAAAAAATTACAAAAATTAAAAAGTAAATTTTTCTTAATATTAATGTTAGGAATATAAAAATTAGCTGGCCAGATGGCCTATTCTGAGCAGTGAACGAATATGGTCTTAATTTTACAGACGGATAGATAATATTGAAAATAATGACAAAAGACAGTGTAGTTCACATCATCGACAGACTGAATTGAATCTAAAAAGTGTGGTTATTTGCACACAAAAAACACGACCTTGGACACAGATGTTCAAATTTACTTGGCATAGAAGTGAAGGGACATTGGTGGTAGCTGTGTCTAAATATAACTTTTTACAACAAAAATTTGAAGGGGAGAGAACGGTTGGGTCAAAAATCGAGCACAATTTTGTAGAAACACAAGTAGAGACGGACAGACTAACAGATAACCATCCATACGTGACTGAAGCTTGACTGAAATGACTTTAGTGAGGAAATTTGAAATTAAAAATAAACCTCGGCAGTGATTGGCCACAGACAATCATATCATTAGCGCTCAGAGCGCATTTGGGGTCATTCTTCAATAATTGTTCAGTGTTAGACACAGATTTTAAAGTGTGGTGTTTTCCCATATGAAAGACAGTGAGTTAAATTTAGGGACGCCATCCTATAGCCAGCAGCTCAGCTGAGTTTTGCTAGCACTTCTGTGTTAATTATTCATAATCTGGTAAGATTGAAATTATTTCTTTATATATTTTGAATATTGTTTCATGTTCGAGTGATTTGATACTGCCATATCATAATCTAGCCTTACAAACAAGTAGGGATTTTGCTCTAGACCCCCCGCCCAAGTCAGGGTCTAGGGACTAACAATGTACCTAAACACCAGCAAGGATTATGCAAGACCGATCAAGAGTTGAGAATAAGGAAACATATTACCTATCCTCTTTTAGGGTAGAAAACTAATAATTATTTTTCAGAATCTATAGTCTGGGAGGATCTATCGGATGTAAACCCACCATGGTAACTGTGCTGTTTGGTCAGAGAGATCTGACCTGTCTGTATAATGTGGTTGTTGTGTCAGGGTGGTGTCCAGACGTGGGTAGAGAATAGATTTTGACACATGGCCCATACTTTGATTGCAGAGCTGCGAGTTTCTGTCGTCCACGAAGAAGTATCTATTCGGGTGGTGATTTACACAAGTGTATCTGTGCAGTCCTTGTGACAGAGACCACCATTATTGCCCGCCAGCACGGAGAGGTGGGACCACCTGATTTCAGCACCAGAGCTACAAATACCAGATGAGTGAGCCTCTGGTCTGCTGGATATTCACCAACCCCATTTAGTTGCAGATACCCCATAAAAATTCCCACCATTTTCTGGACACTATGTAGTCAATATAGACAGGTGTGATGAGACCACCCCAACAGCACAGACAATAAATATCCTCCTTAGTAGCTGACTACCAGAACATTTTAATAAAACTAACTATTCTAGTACTTAAATATGTTCACTTTTGCATTTATTATGTAACATTCCATGCATAATTTTTATAAATTTTAAATCCTTCTTTTAAAACAAGTTCTGGTCAAAATAAAACTTGATCCAGAACAAATAAATGTAATATAATTATATCAAAAACTTTACACACGTGAGTTAGTTCAGTGTATTGTAACACTTGTTAATCTTATTAGTCTTGTTAAATATCTATGGGTATATTTATAACTATCACACCACAGTACACATCATAACCCTAGACACTTTACGTAGCTACATTCAATAAAAAAAAAAATTAAGTGTGAGGTCGTAGTGGTAGCAAGAAAGGCCTTCTGACAATTCTCAATTACATTTTATCTCAGGAGCCTTCACAGCTGGCCTCATACAATTTACATGTAGTACCATCATCATCATACAATACCATCAATACCACTACACTGGCTCTCTATTGTGTGAAAAGACACTTCAGTTCAACAATCAACTTGACGGTCCTCCTGACTTTAAGGCTAGCCAGGGATGGTTAAGAAACTTTAAATCTCGTCATGGCATACGAGAATTGGAAATTCAAGGGGAATCTTTATCTAGCGATGCAACTGCCGCTGAAAATTTTAAAGAAACCTTCTTGGCTTTTTTGGAAGAAGAAGGTTATTTACTCGATGATGTGTATAATGCCGATGAGACTGGCTTTTACTGGAAATCATTGCCTCAAAAATCACTTGCATCTCAGCGCGAAGCAGCTGCCCCTGGGTATAAAAAGTGCAAAGAGAGAGTAACAATTTTGATAGCCGCGAATGCCAGTGGAAGTCATCGTTTACCGGTGCTAATGATCGGCAAAGACAAAAAAAAAACCACGTTGTTTAAAGAATGTGACATGTCTCCCATTGTGCTACAAAGCACAGAAGAGTGCTTGGATGAATAGTGAAATATTTCTTGATTGGTATACAAATCAGTTCATCCCAAATGTGAAGAGGTTGTAAGAACAAGAAAAGAAAACTGGAAAAGTAATTTTTCTACTGGACAATGCACCATCTCACCCAGAGACGGATACATTGAATGCAGTTGATGCAAATTTTAAAGTAATTTTTCTGCCTCCCAATGTAACAGCACTGATTCAACCAATGGATCAGGGTGTTATAGCAAAGCTTAAAAAGATGTACAAGAAGGAAGTCCTGCGTCGTTTATTGTTGGCTGAAGATGAAGAAAGTGTGGTGGTGTTTTCCAAAAAGCTTAATCTCAAAGACTGCTGCTATATGTTAGCTGATGCTTGGACCACCCTGTCACAAGATAATCTCAACAAGGCTTGGAATAGATTGCTTAGGAAAAAAGGAGGAAATGAAACTACTGCAGTGGACACAAATGATGATTGTATAAATGAAGCTGTGGAACTGTTTCAAGCAATGCCCGGATTTTCGGACTGTGACAAAGATGATGCACACATGTGGCTAGAAGATGATAATGATTCTGGTTTTCAGTTTTTGAATGACGAAGAAATTTTGTCTTTTGTGCAAGAAGAAAACCAAATACATGTAGTGACCGATGATGAAGACTCCTCAGAAGTACATGATGTACTTGTAGATTATGAAGAAAAACCAAAACGTCGACCAAGTCCTGAAGAGGCCTTTATAGCACTAGAAACAGCGATGGCTTGGTACGAGCAAGAAGATGACAGCTGTCCTACACAGCTTCTGCTGTTGAAGAGAATGCGGGACTTAGCAGCCAAAAGGAGACTATCCAGTTTGGTGTAAAAGAGGATTCCTCATTATTTTAAATAGTGGGCTACATCTGTGCAAGTATATGTATACGTAAGTTGCGCCTGGTTTTGAATCGTTTGTAATGTTATTTTGAAAACATTTCTCTTTCTTAACAAAAATAATTAATACAAGTAGTACATGCACTGCAGTGTAATGAAAGATTTTGGTGATACAGTGATCTAATACAGTGTGGGTATTATTATTACAGTACAAGTAAATATGTTTTATAGTGAATTTTCCTTGTGATTGTTAATTATTTTTAGAAATATGTGTACATGTACTCGATACATCATGTAATCCAATTATCCGAACATTTGATTATCCGAACGATGCTCGGTTCCATGGGGTTCGGATAAATGGAGTTCTACTGTAATTGTCTCTAATAAAGCCAATGGTTTATTTTATGACTATACAGTATTTTCATCAATTTATCAATACATTGTTATTAATGGTACTATTTAAAATTAGGCTAATGGTTGTGACAGACGAACTTAGCTGACCCTGATTGACCCTGAAGCGTTGGATGATATAGTACGACCCTTTGTAACGACCCCTTCGTATAGCATCAGTGGCCCCGAATATATTGTAACTTTTCGTCAAACGGGATTTTTTTCACCTGGACTCATTAGCTATGCAACCTTTCCACGCAGATGGTCAACACGTTTGCTGATTAATATGTGGACAGTTTATCTACCGTTCATTCTGGTCATCTCATTGATTTAAGGAGAGATTAAATCACGCCCATGGATATCTCTTGAGCAATCATATGCAGGTATTTTCATTAACTTGGCCAGTGGAGGGCGTTGCCAGCATCAAACGATAGTAGTGACCACGAACAAAGACACTGGGGGGAGATCTCAGGAAGGACTGGCGACATGCTATCAAAGGCAGTAGTTGTCCCTGAAACGAGCAACGCAAGTTTCCTGCCGGTATTTCGCATCTCGGTGTTAAACACGAAAGCGATCGCAGTAGGAGCGAATGGGAAAGCCGGCGCAAGCAGCGAGCGAAGATACGAGAGACCAGGGGCGGCTTCTCTCTTTAGTCTGGCGGTCAGATCCCCAAAAGTCTTGAGATCAAAAAAGGTGTCAAATTTCACATGTCCCCCCAATGTTGCATTCCAGTTGTAGATATACAGACCATGAAGAAATGCATGTTATCACTCGTTGGCCAGAACTTGACAGAAGCACTAGCGATATTGAAATCTTGTTATAGATTTTCCCCTGGATTTTCATATATATTTTCAGTGAATTCTATTCTGTGCAAAACGGTAAAATATAACCGTGTCTAGTGATCAGTGGTCTAGTTCATTCATTCTATTTCACTGGATATTGTGTTAATTTAAATTTATTAAATTAAACCATCTCAATAGTTCCCAGTTGTAAATGTAATACCAACGGGCTGATCACCCGTTTGCCAGTCACTTCGATTACGGAAACAACAGCAAATGGATTGATTTGCCGTTGCCCTAAAGACGCCAATAGGCGTGATGGGAAACAATGGCAAAGAAAACCTATCTGCTGTTGCCCTAAGACGCCACTAGGCGTAATGGCCACTGACTGCTTTGACGGTCGGTGGCTAAGGACGGAAGAAGAAGAAGAAGTAAATGTAATGTTATACCTGTTATATTATTTCAAAAATAATAGAGGCTTAAATGTTAAAGTAACTTTTAAAGTCGCGAAGGAATTTATAATTAATAAATTTAGTTGAGTCCTATATATATATAGATGTGTGTTTTAACCATTAGAACTCACGCAGTGTTTTACTAAATACATAATTAAATACGCGAGGGGATATATAGATAGTCTTAACGGGAAATGCATCGCGCTTTAGAATGTTATTTGATTTTTCGGTATATTACATGTCTTTTTCTTTCATACAGAGTGATCGTAACCTTTGCGATCCCAGCATAAAGAAAGCAATAGAGAAATCATACAGAGTCCTTTTCAGACTCGGTTCTTAACTTCCAGATATATTGATGGAACGTTTTTAAATACAATTCTTGTGGCGGTCCGATGCGACCTAGCTATCAATTACATGAAAGAAAGCACCCCCAAGAACTTTTTTAAATAAATCATCAAATTTAATTACAATCTGTAATATAAACTGGAAGATGAACAGTGCCAGTAGCGATAATTTATTTACGGCTCTACTGTGAGAGAATACATATTTACCTGACTGTGACTGAGCCTAATTTTTCCTCACTGGATTTAAACCATACCGGTCAGTTGCTATCATCACGCCTTGAAGGAATTTTACCTCCAGCAGCGAAATTAAAGAGACCTCATTTTCACCCCCTGTATTGAATTGTGTCAGTGCCATCCCATAGACTCCTTTTATATAATAACACATAATAACTCTGAGTCTTCAAGTCCGGCGATTAGTGGGAATATTCGCTATCAGCAAACCTCGCTACATCTGGGGCGGGACATCGAAGTACTAGACATTTTCACGTGTCAAGAGTAATTGTTGTTTATATAATTCTATGGATTGTCTGATGCTGCAATCGGTAAGTGTGTGTGTGTGTGTGTGTGTGTATGAGTGTGGATCCTCACGCGCGCGCATGAATGACAGGAAATCTAATTTTTTTTTTTTTTGCAAACCATTTGTTAACTTGCCTACCGGGCAATACATTTTCTGTATACCCTGCATTGTTCCTTTAAGTTTGATATTTTGTTAACTCTGTTTAACCCCCACCCTTTCAATTGCTTAGAAAAGGGAAGAACAATTTGGGATAACAGGTTTTTTTCTACCACCCATACCTAGTATTGTAACCCCTCTTTCAGAGTAATTAACTTCACTGTTAGGTTACATTACCTATGTTCCTGATAACTATCTATCTTTGGACTGGGTTCATCTTTGTCTAATAAGCGGGAAGGGCTTAGTCGATACCAATCTTCTTCACCCCCTCCCCACCTTGTTGTTTGCATTTTCTGTACTTATGATAATTTTATGTAACACTTGATATTTGTTTGTGATTTGATTTTTTTTTTTTTGGTTAATAAACATCATAAACCTAGTTAGCACTGTGTTGGAAATACCCAAAGCCCAACATTTCCCCTATTTGTTTAATATAGTTGTATTCACGTGCGTTTGTATGTTTGAAGCACCAAATCGGTGTGAGCGCAGATGTGTGTCTGGAAAACTGGCAAATAATTGTTTGACCAGGAGAGACTGAAGAGTAGATTGAGAGAAACGATTTGTCGTAAATAAGTCTGTCTTTACTCTCCTCCAGCACTCTGTGAAGCAACTATTTACTCTCTACAATTTCTATCACTGAGCTTTCATCATCATTCTCCACTCTAAACCGGACCACTATTTCTAAGACTCTTTCTCTCAAAATAAATGTACGACAATGGTCATGAAATTAATGTTGAAGCTTGTTTAACATAATGGTTTTAAAAATTTCAAACGTTAATTTGAGGTTGGGCTGGGGCGGCAAGGTATGGTATTGCACGGGGCGGCAAAATTCCTAGGGCCGGCCCTGTCTTGCAGCGATGGTTTCTGTACAGATGTGTTTTAAATTATGAGGTTGCCAGCCTCATTGCATAACCTCACATTGGTCGCCTTGTACGACGATGCATTAGGGAGCATTAGTCAAATTCTTTCTTTATCGCATCAGAGACCTCACGAAACTACACAGGGCAACAAATAAATACTCCAATTAAAAAATAAAACGTAAGTTATCACAAACGGTGGAAATGGCGATGCAGACGACCAACTTTCAACAAAGAACAATAACAGCAGCCGAGTAATGGCGCTGTAAAAGAATGCATGGAATGCAAAGGACAAAGAAAATAAATAATAAAGAAGCAGCCTAGATGTAATACAGGTTAAAGAGGGTCATCAAGAAAGGGCTACGGTTGTACTGAATTGGCCGTTTGTAAGAAGCTGCCTGGACAGAATACTGGGCCCAATTACCCTACTTATAGTCAAATTAGAGACAAAGACAGGCACTAATAGAGAAAAGAATAACAATCTACAGCATTTTTTTTAAATGAAGAAAGATGAGGATAATATGATATAATATAATGTCATGTCATGTGACGTGACGTGACGAGGAATTTTATGGTATGATATAATAAATATAGTATAATTAATGTAATATAATAAAATAATATACCCTAATAAAATAATATAATATAATACAACATAATATAATATAAATATCCCCAAGATGCAGCAACAGTGAATTCAGTCAGCGACCCATAGCTGTACTGCTTGCATCAGGACCAGCGAACCAGAGCTGGTCAAGACCCACTCCACCTCCACGTGGTGGTCCTGGAAACAGTCTGCAGCAGTGCAGACTGGCTGAACGAGTGCGGATCGCAATGGGAAGGCAAACCCGGTCCCTAAAAAATGCCGTGCTGAAGTCGGATGTGTCGACCGAAAGGTGCAGATATCACAGCTTAGGCGCAAACAGACACAACGCACCCACCGTCCTTTTCAGGGCGAACGAGGAAGAAGAAGATAATATAAATATAATACATTACTAAAGTAAACCAATAATTAGTCGCATATTCATACATGTACAAGGTATTTGTTAGCTGCATGCTTGACGAGACGAAGTTGATGACATTCTCCCCCCCCCCCCCCCTCCCCCATTCGCGGTCTAATTAGGACTTTCATGACACGCTTGGTAAGGCGCAATGGTTCTATACTTTATTTTACAATATTAGGGCCAAAGATCTCCACGAAAGATCCATACAACGAGTTGAATCAGAATCAATGACAGCTCCAATATGCTTGCTGATTGTTAATTCCCTGGGGACTTGCGGATCACTAGTTGAGATCCAGTGGTGGCCTAATTGACAGTGATTAGCCCAATAAAAATGTTATTTGCGCTGTTAACTGTGAATACTTGATATTTCGATATAAGGATAACTTTAAATTTTTATTCATTTTTATAATAATATTCTGTTTGATTGAATGCAACTTGGAGGTAATATCGGTTTTCTGACTTCCAAGAGACGATTTCTTTCTTCTTCCTCTCAAGTTTTGTTGTTGTTTAACGAGGGCAGCTAAGCTTCTCGCTCTTTTGCAACCAATACCAAATTGAAGCCTCCTTGGTATTATCTACAGCTGTACTATAGATCTAGGCTTTTACTTTGGCTTTTCTGCCATTCCAAAACTCTAAGTAATGATGGTGCGTGTGTGATTATCAAGAGGAAGGCGAATACCTAACACTCTGTACATTACATTACACTGCCTGTTTAGAGTAAGCTACAGTATAAGACTGTGGCTAAAAAAGTCTGAAGAGACAAAGAAAGAACAGGACTACTGCGTCCACAGGCATGTCGTACAAGGCGACTAAAATGAGGTTGTGCATGTGGACTGGCAACATCACCATGTAAGACAAATTGCTACAACAAACCAGTGCTGCAAGATCACGTGATTGCTGTGTGCTGGTTTCCTGCAAGGGTACCAGCTGTAGTGGTGGCTGTATGATCCATAAAGAGCGAAATATAATAAGATGATGATGGTGTTACAGACTGCGATGTTTTAATTCATACTCTTCGACATATACTGATGGAGACTGAGCACCTATGGGTTCGCCCGGAGTGCAATAATGTCAATTCTGCATAACAATCACAATTAAAACGGAAGGGAAAAAAAGTAAAGGTTTTTTGGATTGTTTTGTTTGCTTGGTTTATTTTCTTCTTCGAAAAATATTCTCTTCATCCACTGATGGGCTGCAATTAGGATACATCAATCAACAAACACATGTCAAGTCCTGCTGCCACGTGCCATCAGCTCAAGTTCTTTCCATGTTTTCCTCATCATTTTCACTTCTGTATCTAGTTCTCTTCTCCGTGTGTTTTTTGTTCTACCTCTGCCTCTCTTATCCAGGGGATTCCAGAACAAGGACTGTCTTGTAATGCTATCAACAGGTTTTCTCACTGCATGTCCTATTCATCGCCAGCGTCTTCTCCTTATAATTAGGATACTATTAATTTAAGCCTATTAATCATCATCATAACCCTCCACTCCCAAAGGAGCATAGGCCTTCAACAAACACATGCCAAGTCCTCCTATCACGTGCCATCATCTTAAGTTTTTTCCCCGTTCTCCTCATCATTTTCACCTCTGTTTCCAGCTCTCTTCTCCATGTGCTTCTTGGTCTACCTCTGCCTCTCTTGCCCTGGGGGTTCCAGAACAAGGACTGCCTTGTAATGCTATCAACATGTTTCCTCAGTGTGTGTCCTATCCATCGCCATCGTCTTCTTCTCATCTCTTGTTCCACTGGCACTTGTCTAGTTCTTGTCATCAGTTCCACGTTGGTAACCTTGTCATACCATTTTAATCCCTCTATTCTACGCAAGCACCCATTTATGAAAGTCTGTAGCTTTTTGGTTGTTGTCTTTGTTGTTCTCCATGTCTCAGAGCCATATAATAGGACTGACTTCATATTTGAGTTGAAGATTATTTTCGTGTTGGATCCGATTTCTCTTGATCTCCATATATTTCCCAATGCAATGAAAGCTCCTCTTGCCTTTTGTATTCTTAATTTGATATCGCTGTCTGTCCCTCCAACTTTGTCTATATTACTGCCAAGATATGTATATGATTCTACATCTTGTATTGGTATTTCTTCAAGTTCAACCCTGTTATCATTACCTGCATTTATTCTCATTTTTTTGTCTTTTCCCTGTGTATTTTCAGACCCAATTGCTGTGACCTCTCATCGAGTGTTTTCAATTTGTCCTGCATCTGATTACGGTTATGGGACAGAAGAGCCAAGTCATCAGCAAAATCCAGATCATCCAACTGCTTAGAGTCCACTGGATTCCATTTCTGTTGTGTGTTGTCGATGATCTCATAACCCAGTCTATTGCTAGTAAGAAAAGAAATGGAGACAAGAGGCATCCCTGTCGCACTCCTGTTCTTATCCCAAACGGTTCTGTAAGTTGTCCTTCGTGAAGAACTCTACATGTCATGTCTTCATATGTTTTCTTTATTAAATTAATGATCTTCAGGGGAACTCCATAATGCCTCATCAATTTCCAAAGTGATTCTCTGTCTACACTGTCAAATGCCTTTTCGTAGTCCACAAATCCGATGTATAGTGGTGAATTCCATTCCAGACTTTGTTCAACTATTATTCTCAAAGTGGCTATCTGGTCTGTACATGATCTGTTTTGTCGAAAACCTGTTTGTTCATCTCTCAGTTTCTTGTCTATGGACTCTTTTAATCTCTCAAGGATAATCCTGTTTAATACTTTTCCTGGCACTGATAGTAACATTATTCCTCTATAATTTGTGCACTCTTGTAAATTTCCCTTCTTAGGCAACTTAACCAGATATCCTTCCTTCCATTCTGCTGGTATCTCTTCCTTTTCCCAGACTTTACCAAGTAATTTATATACCATATCTGTAGCCGTGTTGATATCTGCTTTTATGGCCTCTGCTGGAATGCCATCAGGTCCAGCCGCTTTTCCATCTCTTAGAACTTTATGGCTTTCTTTATTTCTTCCTTCGTTGGTCTTTCACCGTTAATTTGTAGCTCTTCTTCTGCTGGCTGGATGTCCGGGGGGTTTTGTGGAGCTGGTCTATTGAGAAGGTCACCAGAATATTCTGTCCACCTCTTCATTTGCTCCTGTATATTGGTGAGCAGTTTCCCATTCTTGTCTTTTATGAGGCAACTTGTTTGCTTGTATTTCCCTGTTAGCTTCTTTGTGCTGCTGTACAGTTCTCTCATATTTCCTTTGCCTGCAGCATCTTCTGCCTCTCTTGCCAACTCCTCAATATACTTCCTCTTGTCTCTTTTGATACTTCTTTTTACTTCTTTGTTTGCTTCTGTGTACACTTCTTAAGCCTTGGCTTTGGAACTTCTGGTTTTGCTTGTGTTTAAATCTGCTTTCTTGTTTTTTCTGTCTTTTATCTTATTGATGGTACTTACTTACTTACTTACTTAGTCGTTCCCCTTCTACCGTGAGGTGTAGAGGTTTGGAAGAGAGAGCGCCAGACTATCCTATCGGCTGTCTTCCTCCTGGCCTGGTTCCATTCTAGTCCTCGATCCTTCAAAGATTGTCTAATGTTGTCCTCCCAGCGGACTCTGGGTCGTCCTCGGGGTCTGGATCCTTGGCTCTTTGTTTCCCATGCTTGTCGTGGTATCCGATCTTCTCCCATTCTGCAGACATGGCCAAACCATCTTAATTGGGACTGTTCTACTAGGGTCTGCAGGGGGTAGGATTTAAGGCCTTGGCGTATCGTCTGGTTGCGTACCATGTCTCTTCTTGTTACTTCAACCACCTTCCTCAGATACCTCATTTCTGAGGTTTGGATCTGGCTTTTATGGGTTGTAGTCATTGCCCATGACTCGCATCCATATGTCAAGACTGGGACACTTATTGATGGTTTCTGTTGTTATCCATGTTTTTTGTTGTCTTTCCCTTTTCCCCAGTATTTCTTCACATGTCTCATTCCATACAGTTTTGACCTGCTGCCAATAGTCTTCTGTATTCTCTACATCTTTCAGCTGTTGGAGCACTTGGAATTTGTTGGATACTGTGACCGCAAATTTGTCTCTTGTTTCTTTATTTCTTAGATGTCCTACATTAAACTGTTGTCTATAATTTTGCATTGTTGCATATCTCTTGAGTTTCATTTTTAATTTGGCTATCAGAAGGTGGTGATCTGATGCCACATCTGCTCCTCTATATACCTTTACATCCTGCAATGATGATCTAAACTTCTTGTTTATGCATATATGATCAATCTGATTTTCTGTTCTATGGTCTGGTGATATCCATGTTGCCTTGTGTATTCTCTTATGTGGAAACATGCTTCCTCCTATAGCCAGTTGATTTGAAGCACAGAAGTTTGAGAACAGTTCCCCATTTTCATTCATTATTCCTAGCCCATGTTTTCCCATGACTTCTTCAAATCCGGTATTGACTGTACCTATCTTTGCATTCATGTCACCCATCAAAATTGTGATGTCTCTTCTTTTTACTTTATCCATAATTTCCTGTAGTCTAGTATAAAATGCTTCTTTCACCGACTCTTCTTTGTCATTAGTTGGTGCATAACATTGGATGACATTTACATGTATTTTCTTTTTAGCTGTTTTAAAAGTGGCTGTTATTATTCTGGGTCAAATAGCTTCCCATTCAATGAGTGCTTTCTGTGCTTCTTTAGGTAACATAAGAGCTACCCCTTCATTGTGGTGTGAACTTTCGTCTTCATGTCCTGAGGACAGCACCAATTCACCTGTGATGAGTTTCTTCCTGTCTACCCCCTTCCACTTTGTTTCACACATTCCCAGAACCTCGATTTTATATTCCCTCATTTCTGCTGCTACTTGTGCCACTTTCCCTTGTTCGTTTAATGTCCGAACATTCCAGGTGCCAAATCTGGAAGTTCTCCTATAAGAAAGAAGGTTAGTCAGCAACACAGACTCCTTTCGGCTTTCTCTGTGCTGCATCATACGCCTCCCTGTGCGAGGACCTTCCCCTGTCTTGGATGGCTCTGTTTTATTTTCCTTATTTGACTTGTCCATGTTTGTTGAAGTTTTTGTGGTTTAAATTTTTTACAGGATGGGGTAACCAGCCCCATGCCCAACCCTCCTTAGTCGCTTTCTACGACATGCATGAAAGGGTACAGTGTTACTATTCTTAGCTCCCCTTTCGGGCCCCGGTAACACACGGGTGAAGCCTATTAATATTTAGATAATATTATCCATTTTCGTCTTTTGCTTATAGCATTATCACTTGTCGTCACAGGGGTCGTCCACATGTGACGTCCCGCATTTTTTCCTATTTTAACACCCGCCCCTTTTTGTGTCAAATTTCGTCACAAAAGCAATACCCCCTCTTATGTAATGTCACAAACCTATTACACTCCCCTCATTTTTAAGTAAAGTAGTGTTTAATTAATCAGACTTACAAATGTCTTCCCTTTCATGGTCCGTGTTCCAGCACGAGACGAGTTGCCCGACCGTTGCCTTCCGCAGTTTAATGCTTGTGCATTCCCCCCTCCCCCCAACAACAAAATATTAACCTTTACACCAACTCCAATTCTCCCTTTCAATTTGCTAAACGTTTGTATCATTGAGCTGTTGTCGAGATGGTGGTAACTTGTAATTGTTTTGTCTGTTTTTTTTTTAAATCTGCTTTTAATCAACAGTAAAGTTTACTTAGTCTGCACTTTGTTGTTGTTATTTTTTTAAGGTTATATATTTTTAAAATACTCAAATACAAAATAAATGAAAATATCCCTTACAAGAATAAATATGCTCTAAGATTTTCGATAACTTTTGCTATAAATAAAGTTGCTAATGGCACTGTAGTGGTGTTTGATGGTATTGTATGATGGTGATATTACTAAATGTAATGTATGAGGCCAGCTGTGAAGGCTCCTGAGATAAAATGTAGTTGTGAATTGTCAGAAGGCCTTTCTTGCTACCACTACGACCTCACACTCAATTTTTTTCCTTAATGAATGTAGCTATGTAAAATGTCTAGGGTAATGATATGTAGTGTGGTGTGATAGATATAGATATACCCACAGATATTTAAGTAGACTAATAATATTTAACAAATATTACAACACACTGAACTAACTCAATAGTGTAAAATTTTTTGATAGAATTATATTACATTTATTTTGTTCTGGATCAATTTTTTAGGTTGACCAGAACTTAAAAGGATTTAGAGATTATGAAAAGAAATGCATGGAATATTATATCATAAATGCAATAGTGTACATATATATGTACTATACTAGTTAGTTTTATTAAAATGTTCTAGTAGTCATCTACTTGGGAGGATAGTTAATGTTTGTGCTGTTGGGGTGGCCTCATCACACCTGTCTATATTGACTACACAGTGTCCAGAAAATGGTGGGAATTTTTATGGGGGTATTAGTAACTACAAAGCGTTGGTGAATGTCCAGCAGACCAGAGGCTCACTCATCTTGTAGTTGCAGCTCTGGTGCTGAAATCTGGTGGTCCCACCTCTCCGTGCTGGCGGGCAATAATGGTGGTCTCTGTCACAAGAACTGCACAGATACACTCGAGTAAGTCACCAACTGAATAGACACTGCTTTGTTGACAACAGAAACTCACAGCTCTGCAATCAAAGTATGGGCCATGTGTCAAAATCTATTCTCTACCCACGTCTGGACACAACACTGACACAACAACCACATCATACAGACAGGTCAGATCTCTCTGACCAAACAGCACATTTACCATGGTGGTTTTACATCAGATAGATCCTCCCAGACTATAGGTTCTGAAAAATATTTATTAGTTGTCTGCCCTAAAAGAGGATAGGTAATATGTTTCATTATTCTCAACACTTGATCTGTCTTGCCTAACCCTTGCTGGAGTTTATGTACATTGTTGGTCCCTAGACCCTGAACTGGGGCGGGGGGTCTAGAGCAAATCCCTACTTGTTTGTAAGGCTAGATTTCGATATGGCAGTATCAAATCACTCGATCTCTCCCCTCCAAAATTTGGTCGTTAAAAGTTATATTTAGACACAGCTACCACCAATGTCCCTCTCTTCCATACTACGTAGATTTGAACACCTGCGTCTCAAGGTCGTGATTTTGTGTGCAAATAGCGACACTTTTTATTCAATACAGTCTGTCGTTGATGTGAACAACACTGTCTTTTGTCATTATCTTCAATATTATCTATCCGTCTGTAAAATTAAGAACATATTAGTTCACTGCTCAGAATGGGCCATCCGGCCAGCTAATTTTTATATTCCTAACATTAATATTAAGAAAAAAGTACTTTTTAAATTTTGTAATATTTCGAACATCTGCGTTTAGCCGCTGAATTCAAATCAAGGGCTTGGTATCGCAAAAGCGTCCATTTCCGTACCTCGTGTCAATTTGGGGGACGTGAATTTTTACTTTCCTCCATCCCCCCCAAATTGCGTCTCCTTAGCCTTGCTAGTCTCACGCAATCTTTCCAGTCATATTTTTTTTTTTTTTTTTCCGCCGTTCCCCTCCTGTCTAGCAAGTCAATTTTTATGGAGGATGATGACCCGCGGTCTAGGCGATCATGTACTATTCGCAGCCTTCGCATTATGTTTTTATCCTAAAATGTTATCTTTGGAGATATTTTACCGTTGTATCTCTGTCAATTTCACTACAGGCACAATCTAGGAGCTTTAGTATCCGAGTCAGTAACGCTGTTGCATTTGTGTTCTGTAAGCTTTTATTGATTTGTTAGGTCACTCCTGCTAAGCAAACGTTTTATCTAAACTTACCCTCTTCAAACTGAAACTAAAAAGAAACAGCTGAAGAAAAAAAAAGTAGTTTAAGTAGAAAGAACATGATAAGAAGAAAGAAAACAAAACAAAAAAGTGACTAACAAGATAAATGAAGGTTAGAGCGAAGATAAACGACACTAAATGAATTAAGGAGAACACAACTGTAGAAGCCAGGACTACCTCTAGTTAAAAAAAAAAAAACCCAATCTAATAGGAAGAAGTATCAGAAAAACAAAGTTACAAATAAAGTAAGAAATTGAGGGTAGATGGCAAAGAGTGTAGGAATAATAGGAAAAAAAATCATTCAAAAACTTGAAGAAACTGAGAGAAAAAAAAACACTGAAGGAGTTAATATATACTGTTCAAAAAAAAGAAACGCAACATTATTGCAGTGGTAATGGACACCAAATTTCAAACTTGTACCAAAATTTTATTTTACAGAATTAATGTTTCAATCTTGGCATGAAGAAACTTTCAGACTTTAACAATGAAATGATGTTCATTAAATTTGGTTTGGACTTTTATTCTTTGCGACTGAGGCCTCCGTTTCAGTAAGGTGTATGGCCTCCTCTGGCCTCTATCAGAGAACGACATCTCCTTGACATGGATCCGATTAGCCGTTGGATCTGTTGTTGTGGGATGGCTGCCCACTCTTCCGCAGTGCAAGAGACAACTGTCGGAGATTGGCTGGAGCCACGTCTCGCTGGCGGAGTCGTCTGTCGAGTTCATCCCATAAGTGTTCTTTGGGGTTCATGTCTGATGACATGGCTGGCCACGGAATGGTCTGGACGTTGTTGTCAGCAAGGAACTGGGTGGTGAGTTGTGCCACATGAGGTCGAGCGTTATCCTGCTGAAAAATCGACCCTCGTGCAGCCAGAAGTGGAAGGACGTGAGGACGAAGAATTTCAGCGACGTATCGTTGGGCATTCAGGCGTCCTTCAATTTGCACCAGGTCACTTCTTCCCATGAAGTTGATCGCCCCCCCACATCAATACACCTTCACCACCATGTGGAAGAGCCTCATCAACGCTGTTCTGGGCGTAGCGCTCATGGACTCTGCGGTAAACTCTTCTCCGTCTATCGTGTCGCTGGTGCACAAAAAATGATTCATCCCTAAACCAAACCCGTCTCCAGTCATTCCCAACGGTCCATTGACGATGGTTGACTGATGTCCAATTAGCGAATATCTTTTATAAAAGTAACACCAAAAAAGTTGTGTTTCTTTTTTTGAACAGTATATATTGGAAGGTCGTGTAGCCTGGGAAACGTTAGTTTTAGGTGGTAATCGATCAGTGGCGTATTCTCTATGTGTGCTGTGCGTGCTGCGCACACCTATGCCTGAAGAAAAATAAAAATTTAATTTATTATTCTATAAAATATTTCTCTTCTAATGTTCTGCTTTCGGACCGCACGCACCAGGATAACGGATTTTCCCGCATAGAATCTACGAGTATATCTTGTTTCAGTTTCCCAGACGCGTTTTATAGTGCAATTTTTATTGGTTGGTAGCAATCGCCCGAAGTTTCTCGGGTAATTCCGTCACAATGCGTGCTGTACCTTTCGGTTTCACGTTTGAAGACTGGTTTGTGTGGATCGGGGTCATGGCCAGATACGTCAATACAATACGAACATGCATGCGGTCGTCTTGCAGCTCTCGAGCTGTAAAAATCGGCTGTGTCCAAGTCCAGTGTTTTTTGTGATTAATTTTTGTTAGTTGCCGGGAGTGCAGATTATTACAGTGACAGTGAGTTTCAAGTTGTAAGTTAATTAGTATTTCGGAGATAATTGACATATACCCAAAATGCAAGTGTTGGACGACATCGCTAAAAAGAAGTTTTGTTCACTAAGATTTAGTGAAAAACTATCAATTATGAGTAACTGTAAACCATGTCCTGAGTTACCACTCTTAAAAACAGTACATAAAACTAAGACAGAAGAATACACACGCCATTTTTCAACAGCTCATTACAAGTCGGTGGATTGGTTAACTGGTTGTGAAAAGAGGAATAAATTGTTCTGTTGGCCTTGTTTTTTATTTTATTCAGAAGGCAACGTATGGAGTAGAAATGGTTTTGATGATCTTAACCACTCAAGTACAGCTGCACAGAGACACGAAAAGACTAAAAGCCATGTCCAATGTTTTTTTCAGCTGAAAATGTTTGGCCGACAAAGAGTGGACGTCTTGCTTAATGATCAGCTCGATAAAAGTATCAGCCAACATAATGAACTTGTAAAAAAGAATCGAGATACCTTGAAACGTCTTGTAAAAAAGAATCGAGATACCTTGAAACGTCTGATTGATGCGGTATGCTTCCTTGGTAAACAGGGGCTTCCTTTCCGAGGACATGACGAATGTAATGACTTTCAACAGAGGCAACTATTTAGAGTTTCTGGATGCACTTCAGCAATATGACCCTCTTTTGGAACATTACCTACAGAACTCTACAGTTTTCCGCGGAACCTCTTCGGCTGTGCAAAATGATCTCATTCATGCTATCTCTGAAGTCCTCATTGATGAAATAAAGAAGGAAGTCCACGTTTCAAACTTTGCTGCTATACTTCTGGATGAGAGTTGTGATATCACGTGCAAATCACAGCTGTCAACCGTCTTAAGATATGTATTAGATGGTGTTGTTTATGAAAGGTTTGTCGGGCTTACCGACGTTAGTCAGGATAGAACCTCAGAAGGTTTGTTTAAACATGTAGTTAGCACGGTACAAGAATACAAACTTAAAGATAAGTTAGTTGGGCAAACTTATGATGGAGCGTCTGTGATGGCAGGTCATTTGGATGGTTTACAAAAAAAGGTTATTGATGTTTACCCAAAAGCACTCTTTACTCTTTGCTATGCCCATGCATTGAACCTCGTCTTACAACAAAGTTTGATGAATATCAAAGACTGCAATATTTTTTTTATAACTCTCAATGGTCTTTCTGCATTTTTTTCAAAATCGTCTAAGAGAACAATAGCTCTTCAAGAAATTCTTTCTAAGAAGTTGCCAACTGTAGCACCTACCAGGTGGAACTTCACTTCCAGATTAGTACATACAGTGAACGATCATTGGTTAAAGCTTATTGACTTTTTTGAAAATGTCATTGATTGTTCTTTAGAATGGGATGCTGACACAGTGGTTAAATCGCAAGGCTTTTTGTCTTTCTTGAGGAGCCTAAATACAATTTTCCTGCTTCAAGTATTTTCAAGATTATTTGCAAGAAATTTCGATATTTTGTACTGCTGCAAGAAAATAGAAGAGATCAAAAATGAACTTCAACGAGCAAGGGATACTGCCTTTAATGAGATTTGGTATGCTGCATTGGGAAGGAGGTGAGAAAAATTTGAATCACCTACAAATAAACGACGCCGTGGTTGTATAGGAAAAGATGCATGTTGCCAACTGTATTTTGAAATCATTGATAACATTAGTGTTAACACAGAAACACGGTTTGCAGCTTTAAAGAAACTTGAGTATTTCCACCTTCTTTGTGAGCAAAAGTATACCAGTTTCAAGAAAAATTTTCCAGAGGATCTCATCAAAAAATTAAAAGACGTTTATGGAGAAATGTTCGACTATGTAAGATTGAAGAATGAACTTGTTGTAATTTATTGTTCGGATGAGTTCTGCAACAAGTCAGTTCATGAGTTACTGCAGTTCTTAGTTGAAAATGATCTCAGTTCAGACTTTAAAGAAGTGTTCAAACTGGCAGAATTGATAATGACAATTCCAGCAACTACTGCTTCTGTAGAAAGATCGTTTTCAGCTTTAAAGCGAATCCACAGTTACCACAGATCTACACAAGGTCAAGATCGACTCTCCAGTCTCAGCCTATTGTCCATTGAAAAGGAACTTTTGAGCAAGGTTAGAATGATGAAAGACGTGCTCATTGAATCAGCAACAGAAATACTTGGTAAAAGAAAGAAAATAAACAAACCATGGGTTACAGATGACATTCTGAAGTTATGTGATACACGGCGGGAAATGAAAAAGGTTAAGAAAGAGGTTCCTGAAGCAGCATGGCAATACAGTATGGTGAATAAAAATATTAGGAAGAAAATGAAACAGGCCAAAGAAAAATGGGTAGCTGATCAATGTGAGTCCATTAATACGGGGCTAATAAAAGGTAACAGCAAGGCAGCTTTTGACACATTAAGAAAACTATCAAAACCCCAACAGCCCAGGGTAACTGTCATAGAAGATAGCAATGGGGCTCTGCTCAATGAAAAAACAGCTGTAATGAGAAGGTGGACAGAATATTGTAAAGAATTATATAACTGTAAACTTGACACTGACTTAGGCATATTAAACAACATTAAGTGCGAAAACAGGGAACTCGGAAATGCAGCAATATTACGGGAAGAAGTGGAAGAGGCTATATGTTCGATGAAAGGAGGGAAGTCACCGGGTGTGGATAATATCCCAGCAGAGCTCTTGAAATATGGAGGACCAGATATAGTAAAAATCATGACAACAATTTGCCAGAAGATATGGAGTACAAAAAAATGGCCAAAAGAATGGACGCAGTCATTAGTAATACCGCTTCCAAAGAAAGGAAATCTAAAAATGTGCAAGAACTACAGAACCATTAGCCTTATTAGTCATCCAAGTAAGGTGATGTTAAGGATACTTTTGAACAGAATAAAACAGAAATCAGAAGAAATCTTGTCAGAGGAACAGGCTGGCTTTAGACCAAAAAGAAGTATCTCAGAACAAATCTTCAATATTAGAGTACTTATCGAAAAACATCTCCAACATCAACACGATTTATACCATAACTTCATCGATTTCACAAAAGCCTTCGATCGAGTCTGGCATGAAGGCTTATGGCAAGTAATAAGAAAATTCAATTTTGATACCAACATCATAGATATCATTGAAGCACTATACAAGGACGCAAGCAGTGCTGTTTTTGCAAGCAACGACATTGGAGAATTTTTCAAAACAACTGTAGGAGTTCGGCAGGGATGTATCCTGTCCCCAGTGCTCTTTAATATTTATCTAGAACATATTATGCAGGAGGCTCTCTACGATTATAAATCAACCATATCGATTGGAGGCCGACCTCTGTGCAACCTACGTTTTGCTGATGATATTGATCTGATAGCTGGATCAGAATCAGAACTTCAAGACCTTA
>JAMPIV010012843.1:593000-763000 GCA_024509875.1 Oreohelix idahoensis | reverse complement strand
CTGCCCAATGCTGCACGTAAAGTTGGCATAAAGGCTTTTTATGATTGACACTATGCAGCTTGGAATTCCATAAGCCCTCAGTATTTTTCCATAAACTGTCCCTATGTATTCTGTCAAAAGCCTTTTCAAAATCAACGAAATTAATGTACAACTGTCTTTGCCATTCTGAGCACTGCTCTATAATGTTCCTGAGGGTAAATATATGATCTACACATCTTCTGTTCTTTCTAAATCCTGCTTGTTCTTTCCTCAGTTTGTGGTCTACTGCTTTTGAGATTCTCTGTATAATTATCTTGCCTAGTATTTTGCTGGGAACTGAGAGAAGAGTTATTCCTCTCCAATTATTGCAGTCTGCAAGATCTCCCTTCTTGGGCAATTTGACAATTATTCCTTTTCTCCACTCTGTTGGTGTTGTCCCAGTTTTCCAGACTTGTGCAAATAGTGGTTCTAATAGTTCTGCTGCTAGCTCTGGGTCTGTCTTAAATAGCTCTGCATTTAAGTTATCATGACCAGGAGCTTTTCCATTCTTCAATCATTTGATTGCTGTGATGATTTCTTCTTTTCGTGGGATGTCTGTATTAACATCTAGATCATTTTCAGCCTCAGGAACATTCAATTGTGTCTCTGGTGGTTCCTTATTTTGAGTTTCTCTGAAATGCTCTGCCCATCTTGTTTCCTGTCCCTCTACTGTTGTGATGAGATTTCCTTGCTTATCTCTTACTAATGTAATATTGTTTGCACCTCGTTTTCCACTGATGATTTTAGTTATTTTGTATACTGTGCTTTGTTCATTTCTCAGTGCTGCCTCTTCTGCCTGTCTTGCAAGGTCATCCAGAAATGTCCTTTTGTTAGCACGGGTTTGACGTTTAACTTCCTTGTCCAGCTGACTGTACTGTTCACTATATATTGCCTTTAATCTGGGAGACTTAGCTTCTGTTTTCTTTCTTTTCATTTCCTTTCTCTTCGCTATGGTGTTTAGCGTATCTGGTGTTATCCAGTCTTGGCTCTTTCTTTCCTGGAATCCCAAGCATGACTTACTGCTTTCCTTGTATATTGTTGAGATGGTGTTGAATCTCTGGTCAACATCATCGGTCTCTGTTCTTTCGTGGCTTTTGATAATCTCATATCTTCTCTTTACGTCGACCACGAAAGCTTTTCTGGTGAGGGGATCCTTCAGTTTCGTGATGTTGTATCTTTTCTGTTTGACTGCAACTGGTCCAGCAGCTCTGAGTTTCACTTTCAGTCTTGCTACTACTAGGTGATGATCACTTCCCACATCTGCGCCTCTTCTTACTTTCACGTCTTGTAGTGCATGTCTCCATCTGCCATTGATCATTATGTGATCTATCTGGTTTCTGTCTCGTCCGTTTGGTGATTCCCATGTTAACTTATGCACTTCCTTGTGTGGAAAAAGTGTTCATCCAATGATCAGGTTGTTAATACTGCAGAAGCTTATTAATTTGTCCCCATTCTCATTTGCTGTTCCACTGCCGCATTTCCCCATTACTCTTTCGTTATAATTATTGTGTGCTCCCACTTTCGCATTTAGGTCTCCCATTACTATAATGAGATCGTACCTGGGTGTAGTTTCCATTTATTTTTGTACCTGTTGATAGAACTCGTCCTTGATCTCTTCATCGCTGTCGTTTGTTGGTGCATAGCATTGTATAATTGTGGTATTGGTGAACCTCCCTCTTAGTCTTGCTCTTATCAGTCTGTTGTTGATGGGTTTCCATTCCAGTAAAGACCTTTCCATTCCTTTCTTTAGGATAATGGCTACACCTTCGTTGTGCTGACCATCTTCTCTGCCAGAATAAAGTACTGTTTCCCCTGTAGCTGATTTTATTCTCCCCCTACCTGTCCTACTTGCCAGTCACTTCGATTACGGAAACAACAGCAAATGGGTTGATTTGCCGTTGCCCTAAAGACGCCACTAGGCGTGATGGGAAACAATGGCAAAGAAAACCTATCTGCTGTTGCCCTAAGACACCACTAGGCGTAATGGCCACTGACTGCTTTGACGGTCTGTGGCTAAGGACGGAAGAAGAAGAGAAGAAGACCTGTCCATCTGCTCTCGCTTATTCCCAGGATATGTATCTTGTAGTTCCTCATCTCTGCTGTGATTTGTCTCAGCTTTCCTGCCTCATTCATAGTTCTGACGTTCCAAAAACCAATTCTGGTTTCCTGTTTTGCGGTCGGGGCATCCGTTTTCATGCCAGTGGCTTCCTTTCGGCTTTCACCACTGTCAGTCATATGAGCCTGAGACTCCGGATGTCTGTCCCGCAGCAAAGTTTTTCCATTTATTGTTGTTT
Source organism: Oreohelix idahoensis (assembly GCA_024509875.1). Lineage (NCBI taxonomy): Eukaryota > Metazoa > Mollusca > Gastropoda > Stylommatophora > Oreohelicidae > Oreohelix > Oreohelix idahoensis. The sequence goes on along the minus strand of JAMPIV010012843.1, from coordinate 760,688 downwards.
CCGTAACGTGCGATTTTTTTTTACATAGACAGGGGTGTCGGCCCTGTGCTAAAACCCCCAACCTGGAGGACCAGAGTACCAGCTTTTGTCTGACCCCTACCCACGCAGACCAGTCGAGCTTGGTTGAACCTACCAGGAGTAAATCTCCCACTGGCATAGCTCTGGGGATTGTCAGGGTACACAAGCTGCCATACCGCTACAAGGTATAGGTACCATTGATGGCAAGCCTGTTAATTGGAAGCCCACAAATGTACTTAGCAGAGGCATTTGTTTTTCTATTTTGTCTAAAAAGTTCGTGGAACGAAGCTAGTTGTGAGTAAAACGCAGGGAATCAACACCAACCGCCTAAATCGGACAAGTTGTGTGAAGAAGTGCCATCATCACCAAGAAGTGACGAAAACCACAGCTGCAGGACCCCCTTATATCAGTTAAGTGCTTTTAAAAAAGGCACCAGCAACCGGACATAATTTTCTGAACTATATCCTTACCCAAAATCTCCGTGAAGAGAAAATTTGATTCCAATATAAAATTGACCAGCATATCATTTATTTTAAACTGTTAATACTAATTGATTATTAAATTTGTTACCTGTTGTTTTAAAAATAAACAATAGTTGTTTATTCAGTTATTACATGTATGGAAGCAAACGTATGAGCATTACTATTGTATATATACCTCTAAACAGGGTTATACCATTTTAAGAGGAAATTCGCTGAATTAACTCAGCTGGGGGTTTGAACGGGCTAAACCATTGCTTAAATCCTTCACAAAAGACGACGGGCAGATATAAGTTAACAAATGTTCAGCGCTAAGCAGCATTGTTCTTGACTTCTTGATTATCTTGTGAATGCTCCCTTGAGGTAGAAGTGGCATAACTCTTCCAACTACATCTCTGCCAAGAGTAATCTTGTACGAAGGTAGACACCTTTGACGACCCATTTAGATACTCGAGTTTTGGCCACTGTTGGGCCACTACTGTAAAGGAGGGGAGGCAATCCGTGACATCTAGTAAATGTTTCTTCTTCTTCGTTCGCCCTCAGACTTTCACATTTATGACTCTAATAAAAGCAGTAGTCAGCTCATGTTTCCTGACATTACCAAACAGTTTTTCGTTGAGAGAAGTGGGTTGTTATTCTAGTAAATGACTGAAATTATTTGACTAACTTTACAAAATATTTTTTTTCTACCTGGGGGCCCTGAAACTCAAGCTTCATTAACTTCACAGTAGATCCGCCGCTGTGTGTCATATTTCACTGTTTGATTTTTGACTCATGCACAAGGAATATAATATTTATCATATATGTGGAATATACAATAACACAACAGAACTGCCACACGAGAAGCTTTCATTGCAATGGGGAATATAGGGGCGTCAAGAGAAACCAAATCCGACACAAAAACCAGAATCTTCAAAGCAAATGTCAAGTAAGTTCTAATGTATGGTTCTGACACATCATCATCCTTTCCCTTGTTGTAATGTACCCTCTTCCATGATACTGTATTGCTCTCTTTTTCACTCTCTCACTCTCTCTTGCTGTTGACATTCTTTTTTTTTCTTAACCAGCGGTACTTGGGCTTTCAGCCCTTCGGCCCAATGACATGTCATTGCGAGGCTGGGGAGCCTGTGGACTTTCCTTCCAAAACGGTCAGAAGCTTGGCTCCTTCCCATCCACAGAGGGGTTTATCTCAGGAACCGTTCAGGTTATTCAGTCAAAATTCCGGTCGCTGACACAACTTCAAATGCCCACGCCCGGGCTTGAACCTTGAACACCTGATCGCCAGCGCAATGTGGTAACCATTACACCCGCGCGGCTCCTGACATTCTTTTGAATGGATCTACGTTTGTTGGTTTTTTAATTTATAAGGCTTCATGCAACGGAACTAGCTGCCGTGTTGGCTCTGTGCACTACTAGGAGTGAAAAGTTAAAGGAAGATCAAAGCGTCTGTAGCAGACTTTCATCAAGCGATTGAGTGCTTCAAACAGAAAATTTCTCTCATAGAGAGTCCGTGCTGGTCACCCAGACTGTTCTGTTTCTGTTATTCTTTCCAGAAAGTTCAGATCATTTAAGGAAATTATACAAACAGCAGTATTTTTAAAGCGTTTTACAGCTTAGAGAAAATTATTTAAGTGATCAAAAAAAAAAAAAAAAAGTTAGTTGCTTATCCTTTACAGGACGTGGCAATCAACCCCAGCTTTTATTGGCTGTTTGTGATTTTTCTAGGCAATTTTATTTCATTCAGTAGTTTGCCATTGCTTTCTGAACGGTACGGCGCTTATACCATTGTTAAAAATCCACACAAAGCGATCTGCTACCAAACCGCCTGCAGCAGGTTTCGAACCTGGTATATCTGGATTATGAAACTGCGTTCATATCCATTAGGCCACAGACACCGACCTAGACTGAAATCTAGAGGTGTTTGCATTTGGAGAATGTAAGGCGTGGGCAGTAGTGTTTATCATACTACAACCCCACAACCAGCAGGGTTGTGGATGTGACGGTATTGCCTCCCCTGCTTTGCAGTAGTGGTCCAAAAGTGGCCCAAACTCAAGAGTATCTAATATGGGCTTCAAAGGTGTCTACCTTCTCGCAAGATTACTCTTGGCAGAGATGTAGATAGAAGGGTAATGACACTTCTATCACAGAGGGAGTCTTCACAAGATATTCAGATAAGAGAAAACAATGCTGCTTTTGGCTGAGCACGTTAATTCTAGAATCTGCCGACAACTTTTGTAAAGGATTAATTAAGCAATGGTTTATGTTAGCTCGTTTAAGCCCCCCACCTCTGATTAACTCAGGTGAATTCTTATTATTCTGGTATAGCTCTGTTTGGAGTGTATGTAGTAAATTGACTGAGACAAACATGCAGTACATTTAAGAGGATTAAATCGAAGTTAAATTTGTATAATTACAAAATTTAATAATCACTTTAGGTTTAACAGTTAAAAGATTTGAATAGTTATGGATCAAGAAAACGTTATCACGGTTGCGATGGGGTGTAAATTGTAAAAAAAAAGAGAAGTTCAAGTGGCAGCATATAGATTGAAGCCCAATGGGCTGATCACCCGTTGGCTGTCACACCGATTACGGAAACAACGGCAGATGGATCTATTTGTTGTTGCCCTAAAGACGCCGCTAGGCGTGATGGGAAACTACAACAGAGAAAATCAATCTGCTGTTGCCCTTAAGACGCCACAAGGCGTGATGGCCTCTGACTGCTTGGTCGGTCTTTGGCTAAGGACGGAAGAAGAAGAAGATATAGATTGAACTTAGCTGCCAATGACGTTCTGCTCCTTCTGATGGGTTGGTCCTTGTTACACTGCTCACGCTCGTCGTTGGTCAAGGTTAAAGGCGCCGCACGTTCCTAGAACGTCAAAGAGTAACGGCCAAGCTGGTCCTGGGTCTGTCTATAAGACCCTCTTATGATGGCGTCTCGCACAACGTCAGTCTACTTCTACCTTCACTTGGTTCCAGAGATAGTACTTTCTGCTGGTACCACCAATAAGCCAATCCTGGCTCACATACTTTTTTGCTCAGATGAATAAAAGAGACTTGAGTCTGCCTCTTACATGCGTCTGGGGTATATTTCTTTAATAAGACAATTCCCTCTCTGACTCCGTGTGTTTCAGCTTCCTCAGATATTCCGGTTTTCCTTATTTAAAATGTTAGAGATTTCCTGGGCTGAACTGTAAGTCCTGATGAATACTCCAATAAAAGGTGTCCGGTCTGATAAATGGAAATTTTGACTTCTAACCACTGGCAAGTCCTTGGCAGCGTGAATCTCACAGTGAACTAGAGTAGACTGACTGAAGTGTCATGTTATATTCACTGTCCTACCCCGCTCTGTTTGTTATGGAACTCAAATGATCAGTCAATCTGAGTTGAATATTTTGCATGACTCATCTAATGCATAATTTCAAACATTACTTTTCTGAAAATGGGCTGTAAACATACGATTGCCCTGTGTATGAACTCACAAACATGTCATTAAACTCATTCGACAACGTGTGTCAGATGTAACAATTATTACTTTCTTACAAAGTAATGTCGTGGACAGGAAATAGTTATATCATATGTGTCCGTCTCAAATGTGTTGCACAGACGAGTAATCTTGTTATCTGTTGCCTGAGCAAACGAAAATCGACTACGGGCGAGTAATTTTATCACCCCGCCCAACTTGAGAAAACAGAATCATGCGAAACTGAACAACCCCAAATTGGTCTTCACCTGCTCTAATCTCAGCAAATCTGTGCCGCATCAAGCAAAATGTAATTATTATCACCCACAACGAGTGTCAAAATGATCTGACAATATCAAATACCTGCTACTTAGCAGAGAAAGAAAGAAAGTGCGACAATTGAAAGCACGCAATAAAATCCGTACCACAAATGTACCGATTAGTGCCGTAATGAAACAGAGATTTGGAAGAAGAAGGGGTCGCCCCAATCCATTCTGTGACAGTGGGGTCGGCCAAAAAATTCTCAGACTCCGACTCCTGAAAGGTTAGAAGTTTGACTCCGACAAATTTTTTTTTTTTTTTACTAGATATATGACATAAAAGTCGGAATCATGACATTTATTTAAATCGATTCCACTAAAATGTCGACTGAATGTCCGGCTTCACAGCCCTGACAAAATGTTCAGAAAGTAATGAAGAAAAGCACCCCCCGTAAAGCTCCTGGGGGGAAAGGGGGGGGGGGTGTCCCTGAAGGAGATAAAGAAAAGACTACTGCTCCTTCAGGCATCTCGTAAAGGGCGACTAATATGAGGTTGTGTATAGGGCCGGTAACCACATCATGTAAAACCAATAGTCACATAAACTACCGCTGCAAGAACATTTGAATGCTTGGTTCAGGCTTCCTGTCAGACGACCAGCTGTAGCCTAGTGGTGGTTTCATGCTGCGTAAGGAGACCCAAGTCAAGTGATGGTCAAAATCACAAACTCATTTCTGTTTGTTTTCTGTCTGTATTTGTGAAGGTCTGTCGTTGTCTTCAATTTTTACACTTGCGGACACATACGGATACCACTACATTGCATTGGGCCAAAGGGCTAGAGCCCAAACGCCGCTGGATCAGTAACAAGAACTTCCATTTTCATCACAACTGGTGAATGAACGGCGTTAGAGAGATTCGATTAAACACATACACGAAGTGTCACTGGTGAATGAACGGCGTTAGAGAGATTCGATTAAACACATACACGAAGTGTCACTGGTGAATGGACAGCGTTAGAGAGATTCGATTAAACACATACACGAAGTGTCACCGGATTAGAAAACATCCACATGTATCACAAGGTTGAGAACATAACTGTTACAAGCTCGTGCACTTGTTGTGTATATTAAGTTCTACATCAAATTTCACCAATTAAAATTAACTCCGATCTTTATAAACATGACGGACTTAACTAATGTGAACTAAATCTATAAATTTGTATTAACTCTCTGTAAACACCTGAACGAGCCAACCATTTCCCCTGCTAATAAATTTCATTATAACAAGGTGACTGTAAACATAACAGAGCTACAGTATTCAAAACACTTTCAAAAACTATAACGAAAGCACTAAACATTCAACAGTACCAGCAAGTTAAACATGGGTTCGCAGTCAGCCAAAAACATTATTAGCAGAAGAACATGTTTGCAACATGCGCAACGCTGTACCAGGAGCGATTGGAGGTGCTTCGTTCCTCAACAAGTGCACGAGCTCCTTAAATGATATGAACTTTCTGGAAAGAATAAAAGGAACTGAGAACAGTCTGGGTGACCAGCACGGACTCTCTATGAGAGAAATTTTCTGTTTGAAGCACTCAATCGCTTGATGAAAGTCTGCCACAGACGCTTTGATCTTCTTTTTAGCTCCTTGTGGTGCACAGAGCCAACACGGCAGGTGGTTCTGTTGCATGAAGTCTTCCCAATTAAAAAACCAACAAACGTAGATACATTTAAAATAATCGCGCGCGAGAGAGAGAGAGAGAGAGAGAGAGAGAGAGAGAGAGAGAGAGAGAGAGAGAGCAATACAGTGTCATGGAAGAGGGTACATTACAATCACCATAGAGATTAAACAATGCCACAACAAACGGCAGATAAATTACAGTCTGGTAGAATCAACACACAAGAAAAACAACAATGTAATGCGCTATATAGAATGATGAACACTACATACCCATATTACAATCCATTTGGGGTTGAACCGGGAATCGTGTGCACACGACAAACACCAGTTTTCACGTGTATGGTCAAATCACTCATGTGCTCGTGCAGCTGTGGTAGCTTCAGTAGAAGTCTGTTTGACGTGATGAGGCTGTCAGCCGCAAGCACAACCTTGTATTATTCGTTTCTTACAACAGGCCTGAAGTAGCGGGAGTCCTATTCTTTCTGTGTCTCCTCTGAGTGTACCCCCCCCCCCCCAGGACCTACAGGGAACATAGACCTCTGCCACCAGCATTTAAAATCGCGGTGTCCCCGGGATCACATTCCCAGTGAAAACTCTCGAGCTGGCTACTTAAAGTACGAGACCTATGAACTGCATGAGACAGGTTTGATATTTTTTTATACACATTAATCTTTCTCTCCCCCTCCCCACCGTTTTTAAAATCACACACACACACATATGGTAGATCTTTAGAGGGTTTAGTGTAATAAAGTAGATCTCAAAAGTTCCTTGGTTGACGACCCCCTGCTTTATAGTGAACGAGAATTGAACTAAACTTTAAATCAAACTGTAATAAGTAAATCTATTATTCACACGCTATTTCTCTGTTGCCCATTCAAACTCTGAATATTATATCGCCGCTTCCCTTTTGTGTAAACTCACGCTAAGCCACAGGTCATCATGACCCTAACCACACTCAAAGCCGGCTCTAGGGATTTGTTAAAGTTTTGCGAGATTTCTGGATGCCTCCCCCCAATCTCGTGCAGTAGTGTATGTACTCTTACAAGACTCAATTTCATGTTATTGAGTTGGATCACATTCCGCGAGTGCTGTTTACTGAAGCGTTTTACAAAAATATAAAACACTTATGTTATTAAAATCTTATAGTAATAGTATCCCTTTCAGTCAAAACTGACTATAGGAACGCGCCCCCGACACGATGTCTCGGTGGGCACGAGGTTGGGCGCTTGGATAAAGAAGTCAAGCGGTCGCCCATGGAGTATGCCTCTGCTGGTGAATCCAGAGGAATATCGCAGCCGATACAGTCTGGCACCAGAACACATATATCCAAGGAATGTCTGCTAAATCCTCCTGTCTTGTGCTGTCTGCTCAAGGTCCTTCTTTATTCCATTCATTTCTGTCTCCAGTTGTCTTCTCCATATATTTGTCAATCTCCCTCTATTACCCCCAGAGGATTCCAAAACCAAAGACTGACTTGTAATGCTATAAATGTTTTCTCACTGTGTGTCATATCCATTATTAGCATCTTGTTCTCATCTACTGGTACTGTACTTGTTTGTTGTCTTACCATTTAACTTCTCCTATCTTACATAAGCACCTATTTATGACAGACCATAACTGGACTGGTTTATTGTCTGTCTTACCATTTGACTTCTTCTATCTTACATAAGCACCTATTTATGACAGACCATAACTGGACTGGTTTGTTGTCTGTCTTACCATTTGACTTGTCCTATCTTACATAAGCACCTATTTATGAAAGACCATAACTGGACTGGTTTGTTGTCTGTCTTACCATTTGACTTGTCCTATCTTACATAAGCACCTATATATTTATGACAGATCATAACTGGACTGGTTTGGTTTGAATGACCATCTTCATTGCACACGGACAACTCTGTCGGTGTTCAGATCTCTTCTCTTAGACCACACAAGGAGAATCTCAGCATTGTGCACGAACCCCGTAGCACCAGCGAAGATTCCAATGTGTGTATACAGGAATCACACATTCAATAAATAATTTTGTGGTCGGTGCGGTTTCCATAACAGTAATATACATTTACTAGAATGTTATACAATCTTAGTGCAGGAAAATTTTTTTTAGACATCTAGGAAAACGATCCGTTTCAGACAAGCAATTAATTATTTATTGTGAAATTTTGTTTTATTTTCTTGTTCTTATTTTCCACAAAATGTATTTCATTTATTTTTCTTAAATACACTTCGGCGTCTCCTGCAAGTTGGCGCCCGGTGCGGCCGCATCGTTTGCACTGCCCAAAAGCCGGCCCTGCTGACACTACTCACTGTTACTGCATATTTCAGAGTTTCCTAATCTGTGCTCCACATGCCCCTTTGGGGTTTATTAAAAGATTCTAAGGGGTCCTTATACATAACCTAAACATTTCAGTGTCATTTTTACTCACAAAATTATTATAGATTTTTGCATTTAAATAAATATATTCTTTTACACATTGTTTTTGTATTTCAGTAAGACTATATGCAAGCTGTCACGCGCTGGTCTTCAAAGCATGCATACACTGCCATGTCCACCGCACGGAAGATGGTCGCATCCCCAAAGATATTTTCTACCGGCAACTGGAAAAAGACCAGTTGGGTGAGTGTAGCTGAGGTTCAAAGATGTGCCTAAGATAGACATGAAGGCACTGGACATAAATCCAGCAATCTAGGAGGATAAAGCTGCCGATCGCACCATGTGGCGTGTGGTGGATTAACACCGGGGAGGTTATTGATGGTAAATAAAAGAAAGTATAAGTGTCAACAGCGTGAGGTCAAGCTATGTAAGACCCTGAGTCTTATAGTTGAAAATGGTGTTGATGAGTTCTCAGGGGACCTAACGCTACCTCCCTCAGATCTCACGCTGTGCAATATTTTTATCTCTATTGTGTGATGTTTGTTATATGGCTACGTGTCTAGGGTAATGCAAATGTAGTGATAAATGCCTGAAGAAAACAAACACAACTTTAACTCAATGAAAATTGAATTAACAAGACTGGGGTTAAAGTTAGAATATTATATTAATCAACCCTGCAACAAGAGGATCAGGCCTCCCTAAGTACTTTATATACATATGTGTATCTCCACAACTATCAATTAAACATCATTAAACATGCGTTGTGATCAGATAAAAGAGCTAACCAAAATAGCTAGTCCCTAATTTTAATTGTGACTGCTTCATAATCAGGGGGTATCTTCTTCTTTCCACATGGTTTCAACGTCCCTGTCACTTTAAATCTTCGTTATCTTCAGCTGGGATACACTTTTTTCTTTTTCTCTTTCTAGTGATCTGTTAATTCTTTTCATATGAAATATTATTTATTTTTAAAGTTATTAGAACCTGAGGTCTGCCGAAGACTGCCAGTGGCTTCCTGGTCTTACAGTCGTAATATTTTATATAACCATTTTCCAACACAATGTACTTTCATTTGCTTCATAAGTCTACTTAGGCATGCCTGTGCTCCTAGTGTGTCACAAGCTTCCACAAAGGCAAATGTCGCACAACCGAAATTTGTGGGCGCCCTATCTGGGTTGGCCTCTACATATTAATAATAATAATATATATATATATATATATATATATATATATATATATATATATATATATATATATATATATATATATATATATATATATATATATACATCAATAAAATGGTTTATCTTACCGCAATCAATGAAATATTTCACAAGTATAAGGTTAACTAGCGATCAATGGCACAAGTTCAGATCGCCGACTTCCAAACTGCAAAGGCAATTGGTCACAAATTTGCTCTGCATTTGCTCTTAACCCTTCTTGGAGGAAATATTTTTTCAAGTGGCACTTATGCTTAGCAAAGCGTTCGTTTTATCCCCTTCTCTTCCTAGACTAACCTCAACCAATCAAATCAAGTTAAGCCAATTTGACTTTCTTTCAAAAAACGCGTTTAGAAAATGTAACATCCAAAGCTTTTCAAAGTTGAGCGGTTACCACTGTGTATGTCTGTCTTCAACTTTTATTTTCTACGATATCTCTGTTGTTATTGAAGCGATTTTAAAGATTGAAAGTGATTATTAACCGGACAATTGTCCTTTATCTAGCCAGTATGTTTTCATTTACTTCTTTATCCTAGTTTTCATCTTTGTACTTTTTCTTCTTTATTTATTCAGAACAACTTACTTTTACTCTAAGGCAAGCTAACATATTATAAAGATTAATATGGTATTTCCAATAAACAATATTATCGTTTCTGTCCTTTCCTTTTATTTATTCTTCTATTAGAATACAATACATTATCTACGTTTTTCTTGCCCCCTTTCTCTGCCCTGCACACATTTGGTTTGCTAGTTTCAGTTTCACAATGCACAAGGTAGGTTAGATTTTTTCCATGTTAATTCCCCCCCCCCTTTTTCTCTCTCGTTCTTTGAAAACGAAACACGCGTTGGCCGGCTGCCAAACTGTCTAATGGTAGTTTAAAATATTAGGACGGGTAACGAAAAAAGCTTGTGGTTTTTGGGGGCGTGGGTATCATACGCTTGGCATTAGTTAATTCAAATCTTGGACAAGCGATGGCCCTAGTAACCGTCGCTAAGGCTATAGTTATTAATAGATTTTCTAACTGTTTATTTTCAAATCTAGTAGTATTGGCCTTCAAACCAAGAATTTAGTGGCAGGTTTTCTAACGTAATAGTAAAAATATTCAAATATTTTCCAATTTTCTCGACGTTCGTTCATAAACACTAAGAAGAGGGGTAGGGTACGGATGTCGGGCTGGGTGGTAAATTTACTTGGCGTAGTGACAAAATTTCAGATTGTTAGTTAAATATTTTTGCACTTGATTTGTTTTTATGGCCTAGAAAACGTTCAAACGCTGTAGTATTTCTTTATTTGGGCGGGGTGTATCACGGATATCTCACCACATGGCGATGTTTCTTACGGCGCCACCTCAGATTGGGCGAAAAGAAGCTCTCACAGCAAGCAGAAGAGAAAAGGACATGCTGAAAGGAACACCAGGCAAAAACCAAAAAAATAGCTGAGGGCTATCACCTTAGGGGTGTATTCCCATAGTCAGTTGTGACTGAAGGCTACCAATATATGTAAGCTTAATAATTTTCTTGGTAATATAATGTATTATTTATATACAGATATTTTAATTATTTGCGTCCATGTACATTTTGTTTTCATAAGAAATGGTCCGTAGCCTTCACCGGACAATCAAAGAGGTGCATGTCACAAGAAAGCTTAGGAACCCCTGGTCTACCTTTTCACTTTCACCAGACAGTACACAGTGCGAGAACCACGCGACATCTGTCCGTTTTGCTCAAAAGGATCTACCTGTACTTTAAATTTTTCACGAATTCGTAAATTTATAATGCTGTTACGCACGTCATTTGCTATGCTGGAATTAATTCTTTGTCCGTCTGGACCACATTTCACGAACCTGTTATTGAATTAAGAAAAGCACAAGTGTGGCAAACGGAGAAGGAAATTCGTCACATCTATATTAAAAATGGATTATTAACTTTAGCTGCTTCTGAAACGACAAAGGAAATAACTAATTCAGGTTTATATTGATTTTTGAATACTGTCTACATTTTTATCTCCAGCACAGTTCAACGTTGACTGTCATTAATGCGAAATTAGTCAGATCTTCTCCGTGAGCAAAAGATCTTCTTCGTTCACTTTCAGACGTCAACTTGAATATGTTCAAAGAAAGCCGTGGTCAGCTCGAGGCTGATGGTATCTCCGTAGAGTTGTCCCAGGAATGGTATTGGCCATATGCGCTATCTCTGTTCCTCATATGTTGGGCACATTTGAAGCAGATGTTCAGCAGTAATGTTATCGGTGTCGCAGTAATGTTATCAGTGCCACATTTACACTCCTCAGTTGTTCCTATCTTTAACTTGTTGAATAGATGGTATCCCAATCTGTTGTGTCCTGTGCGAAGTCTGACGATTACCACTTGTTCACTTCTGCTGAGCTGGTAATAGGCATAATCTGTTTTGTGGCCTGTATGCTCTGCTTCCCATTTGCTCCTGTATCTGCTCTTGATAAAACTCTTGGCCTCTTCATAAGTTATGCTTGTGGTGGCTTTCTACATTTCTTTGCCATCTGTCAGATTCTTCATTTCTGGGGATGCTGCAGTAATATGGGATCCACTGTATCACACCTCTTTTGAACATCTGACACAGTTTGTGAAGTGTTAGAGCAAGAGACGAAAGAATGGTAGAAACTCCAAAGTCAGTACATATATCAGCAGCATACGGTGATGTTAGCACTCTTATAGTCAGCTTGAGTATAATAACTGCATTAACTCCTTTCCTTTAGAGTTTTTATGGTGCTGGGTTTTTCTTAATTTAATTTGGTACATTGCAAATAGCAAACATTTAAACTGTTCTCGCATTATTTGTTCCTACTTTCAAAGTAAAAGCAATTTGACACATGTTACTATTGGCAAAATGGTTGCCAAACTGTTCTGAATGATTTCAATAAAACAAATATAACTGCCCGTGTAGTTCCCAGTGGACTCTGAAAAGAATGGAAGAATAGGAATACCGTGCTCTCAAACATGTCGTATGTGGCGACTAATACTGGGCTGTACGTTGTGCTGGCAATCTTATCATATAAAACTAATTGCTATAGAAACCACTGTTGTAAGAACACATGCATGCTTTAATGGGCACTTCCTACAAAGAGACCAACTGCGCTGGTGGCCACATTCTCCATAATGAGCAGCACTCTCTATAGAGACCAACTGTGCTGGTGGCCACATTCTCCATAATGAGCAGCACTTCCTACAAAGAGACCAACTGTGCTGGTGGTCACATTCTCCATAATGAGCAGCACTTCCTACAAAGAGACAAACTGTGCTGGTGGCCACATTCTCCATAATGAGCAGCACTTCCTACAAAGAGACCAACTGTGCTGGTGGCCACATTCTCAATAATGAGCAGCACTTCCTACAAAGAGACCAACTGTGCTGGTGGCCACATTCTCCATAATCAGCAGCACTTCCTACAACGAGACCAACTGCGCTGGTGGCCACATTCTCCATAATGAGCAGCACTTCCTACAAAGAGACCAACTGCGCTGGTGGCCACATTCTCCATAATGAGCAGCACTTCCTACAAAGAGACCAACTGTGCTGGTGGCCACATTCTCAATAATGAGCAGCACTTCCTACAAAGAGACCAACTGTGCTGGTGGCCACATTCTCCATAATGAGCAGCACTTCCTACAAAGAGACCAACTGTGCTGGTGGCCACATTCTCCATAATGAGCAGCACTCTCTATAGAGACCAACTGTGCTGGTAGTCACATTCTCCATAATGAGCAGCACTTCCTACAAAGAGACCAACTGCGCTGGTGGCCACATTCTCCATAATGAGCAGCACTTCCTACAAAGAGACCAACTGCGCTGGTGGCCACATTCTCCATAATGAGCAGCACTTCCTACAAAGAGACCAACTGTGCTGGTGGCCACATTCTCCATAATCAGCAGCACTTCCTACAACGAGACCAACTGCGCTGGTGGCCACATTCTCCATAATGAGCAGCACTTCCTACAAAGAGACCAACTGCGCTGGTGGCCACATTCTCCATAATGAGCAGCACTTCCTACAAAGAGACCAACTGTGCTGGTGGACACATTCTCCATAATGAGCAGCACTTCCTACAAAGAGACCAACTGCGCTGGTGGCCACATTCTCCATAATGAGCAGCACTTCCTACAAAGAGACCAACTGCGCTGGTGGCCACATTCTCCATAATGAGCAGCACTTCCTACAAAGAGACCAACTGTGCTGGTGGCCACATTCTCCATAATGAGCAGCACTTCCTACAAAGAGACCAACTGTGCTGGTGGCCACATTCTCCATAATGAGCAGCACTTCCTACAAAGAGACCAACTGTGCTGGTGGACACATTCTCCATAATGAGCAGCACTTCCTACAAAGAGACCAACTGTGCTGGTGGACACATTCTCCATAATGAGCAGCACTTCCTACAAAGAGACCAACTGTGCTGGTGGCCACATTCTCAATAATGAGCAGCACTTCCTACAAAGAGATCAACTGTGCTGGTGGCCACATTCTCAATAATGAGCAGCACTTCCTACAAAGAGACCAACTGTGCTGGTGGCCACATTCTCCATAATGAGCAGCACTTCCTACAAAGAGACCAACTGTGCTGGTGGCCACATTCTCCATAATGAGCAGCACTTCCTACAAAGAGACCAACTGCGCTGGTGGACACATTCTCAATAATGAGCAGCACTTCCTACAAAGAGACCAACTGCGCTGGTGGCCACATTCTCCATAATGAGCAGCACTTCCTACAAAGAGACCAACTGTGCTGGTGGACACATTCTCCATAATGAGCAGCACTTCCTACAACGAGACCAACTGCGCTGGTGGCCACATTCTCCATAATGAGCAGCACTTCCTACAAAGAGACCAACTGTGCTGGTGGCCACATTCTCAATAATGAGCAGCACTTCCTACAAAGAGACCAACTGTGCTGGTGGCCACATTCTCAATAATGAGCAGCACTTCCTACAAAGAGACCAACTGTGCTGGTGGCCACATTCTCAATAATGAGCAGCACTTCCTACAAAGAGACCAACTGTGCTGGTGGCCACATTCTCAATAATGAGCAGCACTTCCTACAAAGAGACCAACTGTGCTGGTGGCCACATTCTCCATAATGAGCAGCACTTCCTACAAAGAGACCAACTGCGCTGGTGGCCACATTCTCCATAATCAGCAGCACTTCCTACAAAGAGACCAACTGTGCTGGTGGCCACATTCTCCATAATGAGCAGCACTTCCTACAAAGAGACCAACTGTGCTGGTGGACACATTCTCCATAATGAGCAGCACTTCCTACAAAGAGACCAACTGTGCTGGTGGCCACATTCTCCATAATGAGCAGCACTTCCTACAAAGAGACCAACTGTGCTGGTGGCCACATTCTCCATAATGAGCAGCACTTCCTACAAAGAGACCAACTGTGCTGGTGGCCACATTCTCAATAATGAGCAGCACTTCCTACAAAGAGATCAACTGTGCTGGTGGCCACATTCTCAATAATGAGCAGCACTTCCTACAAAGAGACCAACTGTGCTGGTGGACACATTCTCCATAATGAGCAGCACTTCCTACAAAAAGAGAACCAACTGTGCTGGTGGCCACATTTTCTCCATAATGAGCACACTTCCTACAAAGAGACCAACTGCGCTGGTGGACACATTCTCAATAATGAGCAGCACTTCCTACAAAGAGACCAACTGCGCTGGTGGCCACATTCTCCATAATGAGCAGCACTTCCTACAAAGAGACCAACTGTGCTGGTGGACACGTTCTCCATGATGAGCAGCACTTCCTACAAAGAGACCAACTGTGCTGGTGGCCACATTCTCAATAATGAGCAGCACTTCCTACAAAGAGACCAACTGTGCTGGTGGCCACGTTCTCAATAATGAGCAGCACTTCCTACAAAGAGACCAACTGTGCTGGTGGCCACGTTCTCAATAATGAGCAGCACTTCCTACAAAGAGACCAACTGTGCTGGTGGCCACGTTCTCAATAATGAGCAGCACTTCCTACAAAGAGACCAACTGTGCTGGTGGACACATTCTCAATAATGAGCAGCACTTCCTACAAAGAGACCAACTGTGCTGGTGGCCACATTCTCAATAATGAGCAGCACTTCCTACAAAGAGACCAACTGCGCTGGTGGCCACATTCTCCATAATGAGCAGCACTTCCTACAAAGAGACCAACTGTGCTGGTGGCCACATTCTCCATAATGAGCAGCACTTCCTACAAAGAGACCAACTGTGCTGGTGGCCACGTTCTCAATAATGAGCAAACAAAGTGAAAAAGAAACTGAAATCGCGCTGACTAGTTCAAACTCCTGGAATCACAGTTAACTGACAGCTGAATTACTTCACAGTCTGTTTTACTCCATCTGTTGCATATGATATGAACTGGACCTACACCAAACAACCCTTTTCTTTTTTTTAATATCATGATGTTGTGACAATATTTTTCCCTAGCCACAACTTTATACCATGACAATAACTCTTTTTGTCACAACTTTATACCATGATAACAACTCCTTTTGTCACAACTTTATACCATGATAACAACTCCTTTTGTCACAATTGTATCCCATGGCAATAACTCCTTTTGTCACAATTTTAAATCATGACAATAACTCCTTTTGTCACAACTTTATATCATGACAATAACTCCTTTTGTCACAACTTTATACCATGACAATTACTCTTTTTTTCACAACTTTCTACCATGACAATAACTCCTTTTGTCACAACTTCATAATCATGACAATATCTCCTTTTGTCACAACTTCATATCATGACAATAACTCCTATTGCCACTTCATTATCATGACAATAACTCCTGTTGTCACAACTTCATTATCATGACAATAACTCCTTTTGTCACAACTTCATTATCATGACAATAACTCCTTTTGTCACAATTTTATTATACATGACAATAACGTCCTAATTCATGAACAACTTTGAAACCATGATTATACATTACAGGCCACAGTCCACCTCAGATGTGATGAAAAACCTGTAGAACAAAAAATTAAAAGCACCTGTACAAAGACCGTTGCCGCAGTATTAATATTATTATTTTAAAACCTGTACAAAGACCCGCAAAACCTGTACAAAGTAACTGAAAAACTCGTAACAAAAGAAGTGGTTATGTGATTCAGTACTGTAAAAGTATATGCAATTTGATTGGTTTCTGCTGTGATCACAGTGACATGTTCATGCCTGTGTGGCTTTTTAAAGCATGTCGTTCATAACTTTAAACCGTAAACAACATCCAGAAGTTAGAATTTATCTTTGCATAGTAAATACAAATATTCTAATCAATTTGAAAAAACAGTTATTTGTAATTTTCAATATTATAATGAAATAGAATCTTGGAAAAAAATAATACAATTTATGGTTGAAATGAAGAACAGTTTGCTGTGTTTTCTGGTGGTTTCCATTTATAAAAGTACACTGGCCTAAAGAGACCTAGTAATATGACATTACTGGGTGGTAGGAATCTTCAACATTAAAAATAATAGCATTTTTTTTTTTGCTAAGCTGGTAATGAAAATATAAACTAGCGCTGGCGTAATATTAGCCTGTAATATATTTTCTGAACCGAACTTACAAAAATTGGAATGTGCCGTTAAAGCCCAACTGGTAGTTTTTAAATAGACCTTCCCATACAAATAAACTTTTAGTGTCATCAAACCAACTTGATGGTGGCTAATTAATTATTTAATAATAAATCATTGAATTCCGTAAAGATGACCAACAAGCTGCAAAATGGCCATTGTTTTTCAATAAAGAGCACGAAATTAAAACTAAAAGAGACCAACTAGGCTGGTGGCCAAACTTTCTCAATAATCGAGTTAATTGTAAATTTTCCACGCAATTGTGCTGGTGCCACATTTTATTTTTTTCTTTTCAGTTTCATAAATTTGGTAATATCAGTTAATGACGTTCGCTGAATGCTCACGCGTGTATTTTCGTACCATTTAGCACTTTATGAAAGTTAACCCTAGCTGTACACCCTAATTATAACTCTAAATGGTACGAAAATACATGCGATGCATTCGGCAACTTTATACCATGACCGTCATTACGATATTAGGCTACCCATAATTTGTAGGCATTGTATTTTTTTTCAAATTTACATTTCTTACGCACTTTTCTACAACTTTTACCATGAAATCAAATAATATGTCACAACTTGGTATCAGCTTTTTTTTTTTTTTTTACAGCCGTAAATAATAAAATTATGCTCAAACCTTAGGGGAAAAGAAAGCTCCTTTTGGCACAAAGTTATCATGACAGTTAAATCTAACTGTCATCTAAACAATGTTATATATGTAATAACTTTTTTTTAAAAATGAATTACTTACCAATACTAAATGGAAACTCCTTTAATCCTAAACAATAGGCTCGACTCAAAAAAGATTTCAGTGCTGCGTAATCGTTCAAATAATCAGTAACCTCGCGCTAGCTTTAGCGAAAAATTGTGAATGAACACGCCACGCACATCCCGCGGCAATTGAAAAATAGGCAGCTTGATTTTCATTGGTTATTTTTTTTTTTTAATCCACTTGGCTTAAAATCTCGCCGAATCTCATGACGCAAATTGTGTAGTGGCACAAGATTTATATGTATATTTAATAATTAGGCGAAAAAACCCGTACAGACCCGTGTACGGCCCGTACACATCTGAAAACGCAAACACCCCGTACAGATTATGGGTAAACCTTTAAGTGTGGCATGTATGACAATAACTCCTTTTGTCACAACTTTATACCATGACAATAACTCCTTTTGTCACAACTTCATTATCATGACAATAACTCCTTTTGTCACAACTTCATATCATGACAATAACTCCTATGCCACAACTTCATTATCATGACAATAACTCCTTTTGCCACAACTTCATTATCATGACAATAACTCCTTTTGCCACAACTGCAACAGTAAATGAAGTGCTTTGGCACAGGCGCCTGGATGGGGAACAACTCCAGGGTTGGCACTATGCTTCTTAAGAAGTTATTAAAAAAAAATGAAAGAAAGAAGACTTTTGTTGTAGATGCGCAGGTGTTGTAAAGTGTGTTACAATACAACAAGGGTGTAAAAAAAAAATCCACAACAACTATGCTCCAAAATATTACTTTTGTATTGAAAAAAAAAAAGAAAGAAATGTTAATTATTTTTGTTAAAAACATGAAAAAAAAACCAATGCAATCAAAGTATTAAATTTGTGTACATTATTTTAACATCCTACACATTCCCCAAAACATTAAATAAAAACAAGTGAAATTCAAACCACCAAATATCTCTCTGCAATAATTCATCTTTGCTAACAAAATCTACAAATCTGGCGATTGACAAATGACTTAAACAGTCTTGCAGTTACAAATGAATGATTCTGATTCAAGAATAAATTTTATTCTTTCTTACTGTAACCTTGGCTTTAGTTTCTTGACACTTACTTTACCTCCCCTGATCTGAACATACTGTGTGCTTTCAGAAACTGTCAGCTGAGCCACACCGTAATTACTTGCCTTTGATTGTAAGACAGGGGTTTCCACTGATGAAGTGTGCATCTGTGGAGACATATTGGGGACAGGATGCGTATAGATTCCATGCAAATCTCCTCTGTGGCCATGAGCTTGAAGGCCTGTGTCTGGCCCTTTACTAACCGATTTTGTTCTTTTATGTCGTCCGTTCATGCTCCTAAGTAAAGTATTTAGTGGTGTATGCAGTTCGGATGCTACTGAATTGGCACAGTTGTCATTTTCAACAGAGAAATCTAGATCTTGAGTAATTCTTCTTTCTCCCAGATGACTTTCTGTCTCCTGAAAGCACTGCAGATCCACATTTGTTGATACTGAGTTTCTACATTCATCTTTCAAAACGGACTGCATCATTAGTGGTTGTTGCATATCTGTCTTTGATCTACAGCTCATGTTTGGATAGTGTTTATTCCCCAGCTGTGAATGTCTCAAATCCTGAGGGCACACAGGGTGCAAACGAGTTGTTTCAGGTAGCCCTTCACGTTTTTGATGCTGTTTATGGATGTAACTGAAACTTTCTTCTCTTATTTCTGTGTTTTTATTGCTATCTTTATTGTTTACATTTATGCTATCCTTCTGGTTACTTCTGAAGACACTCATATCCAACAGCTGCAGATTACAAATTTTATTGCTATCAACTGAATTTGGCTCATTATGTAAAGTAAATTTGTCATCAAAGCACAGGGTTCCTACTTCATAGCCTGTTCTTGTGTTGTTTCCATATTTTTGAGGGTCACTTACTTCCTTATCCTCCGAGTATTTCTTTTTCTTATTACAATTTCTTTTCTTTTTACTCTCTGTGATATCATGTTTCTTGTTTGCCTTACTGTTACCTTCAGGATCAGCTGCAGGTGGTAAACCACACAGATCACTTGTACTGGCATCAGAATAAACAGTGGCTGCATTATTTGAGCTGTGGTCAGTGGAAGGATTGTTTTGATTGAAATTACAAGACTTAAAGGTCCCTGACAAATAGTATGGATTGCGGAGAAAGTCTATGTGCTTGATTACATCTGGACCAGGGTTACCCATACTACATACATCACCAGGAATGAAACATGGCTGACTTGGGGCGCATGGCTGGTATGATGGTCTTATTCCCCCCCATGAGAAAGATGGATTACATTCATGATGTGGTGCTCTTGGTGGATACACACAGGGTGGAGGGCATGGATAACTGGACTGTAAGCCAGCAAACTGTGAGCTATTTATCCCTTCAAAGTCAGGATCCATGCAGGGATATCGACTCTGTGGAGGCATCTTTATGGCGATCTGTTCAGCAAAGCTAAGCCTTCTGCCTCTAGGTCCACACTGTAAAGATGGCTCCTCAGATGGCATTTGCCTTTCCTCAACTATAAAGGACATAATCAAAGGTTTGTTTTTTTTGGACATAAAATTACAGTCTCACATTGTTTAATGTCAGCTTTGTTTAAAAAAAAACATACCAGCTTAGTTGGTTGTCCTAAAACAGAGCAAATGCATTCTACACTAGCTCTTCATTAAGAAAGTTCAGCAAAAAATAAAAGAACTAAAATAGTGTCAATGGTTCTATATTTGACAATTTTGTTTCAAGACTTGTGATGCCTTTTGTATGCTTTGTGTTTTCTTGCATCAATATGTCTCTGTTCAATATGTACTTAAAAATTTGTTTTAATCGTTTGAAAAGTGTTACACTAATGAAACAAAAATTATGAGTCCAGTGGCGGATTTACATTTTGGAAGCCCTGAAACCAAACTCTTAGAGGGGCCCCTTTTATAACAAAAAAAATGTTGGGAATGGGAAATAAACACATTATAGAGAAAACTGGACTTGGAGGCCCTGAAGCTTAAGCTTCATAGTAGATCCACCTCTGCATGAATCCTACTTTAAGGTGGCACAAAAGAAATTGGTAAAAGATGAGGAAGGAAAAAAAAAACTTGTTTCAGTTGTTTCATTAAAATATTTTCAAAAATAAGTCACAAAATAAAAGGATGGCTATTTGATAAGCGTGGTATTTATTCTTTTTATTTACTTTTTAGGTCCACAATTGCTGTGAAGAGTCGTTGAGAGTTGATGTTTTTTTTATTCCTGTGCCAAGTGCATTGCACTGGCTGCTGTGAGCCTGTTTTATTATAGGATTTCTGTAATATTGTCTATCTACCTCGTGGTCTTCCCATGCGTAAATACAGATCTTCTATTGTTGTGGGCACAAAGAGGCAACTGGATTTCATTTCTGTGAGATGGACAAACCAGTTTATTCTCTCTCTCTATTATATATATATACTTGATGCAGGATGGAGCTCCCACAATTGTTGTTTCATGTCTTCATTTCTCACTCTGTCTCTTCTGGTAAAATTAATGACTCTTCTTTAGCATTCCATGTAATTTTCCTGTCCTGTGCTCTGTTCAGGGACCATGTTGGCACTTGTAGCTAGGTCTGGTAAGAATATACTATTTTAGTCAGTTGGTAAACTACTCCACTGACTTTCTGACATCTTGTTTCAATCTTTCTGATACGAGTGGTACAGGCAGTAAAATTAACAGTAGGGAAGTTGGAGAAAGTTACAATGAACCTGTTAGTCCATCTAGTGAATTAGTGGTAACAATGCTGAATAAGGTGGCTAATGGTGATGGCTGAAATACTTTACCACATTTCCCATGCAAATTTTTGAACATATAAAATAATTAGCAAATAACTGAATCAGAACATAATGCTAGTCACACCTTTTACTAACCACATAATCCAAACATGCACCGTTACAAAACAACAGTTAGAGAGAACTTGGCACAATTACAAAACAACAGTTAGAGAGAACTTGGCACCATTACAAAACAACAGTTAGAGAGAACTTGGCACTGTTACAAAACAACAGTTAGAGAGAACTTGGCACTGTTACAAAACAACAGTTAGAGAGAACTTGGCACTGTTACAAAACAACAGTTAGAGAGAACTTGGCACTGTTACAAAACAACAGTTAGAGAGAACTTGGCACTGTTGTTTTTGTTGATCAGAATCAACATCACTGCGCTCCAGGCAAACACATGAGTGTTCAGTCTCCCTTGGCAAATGTTGAAAGGTGTGAATGTTAACTGCTCCTGTAGCGTGCTGGTTGTATACATGACAGATTCATCCTCTTATATGTCCATCCCTGCTAGCCTTATGTTTGATGCCAAATTCAAACAGTCTTAGTCTTGCTGATCCATCTATGGCAGTGTCGTTCTCTAACAGGCGATCATCCCTCCATTATCCATATCCAGTGTCTCCACTATGGGTGCTCTCAAAGCTAGTCTGTCAGCTCTCTCATTGTACTTGGCACTATACACATGCTAAGTATTTACAGCTGCATTATTTTCACCACAGGGAAGATTCATTCAGGGAGATTATATCTATTGATAAATATTTCAAAAATCTGATGTCATGTGTATTACAAAGATTATATTAGTTTATATTTATTGGAAATATCATGTCATGCATGTAAGATAGCTCCCATGTAAGTCTCTGAAGATACAAACAAGAATAGGACCACCACTGTATCCTCAAGTATCACGTACAAGGAGACTAATATGAGGTTGTGCATGAGGCTGGCAGCCTCATCATGTCAAACTATCTTCCACATAAACCACCACCGCCACAATATCATGAGCTGCTTGCTGCAGGCTTCCTGCAAGGGCACCAGATGCACTGGTGGCTCCATGCTCCCACAAGGAGCACACAGGAAAATAATGATTATTTATATTATAAATATGGTGTCATAAGCAAATGAATGAAGGATAATATTTAGCTAGTTTGAATTGTAATAAAGTTTTAGACCATGACACTCCATGTTTTACTGAGGCCTGAAATGGCAGAAGAGAAGAGTAACAATGTGACCTAGCAAGCATATCATAACAGGCAACAAAGAAGGTTTGGCAATGGGACCAGCTCCCAGATCCTATAGAAATTTTAAGCCACAACATCTTCAACAACATGGAATAGTGAACTAAAGAAAATAATTCAATCCAGCCATTCCAGTGAGAAGAAGGTCCTCTAGTAAGGAGGCTTCTGACACAGCACAAAGGATCATGGGTTGCTGATACACATTTTTTTCCTATGAAAATCTCCAGATTTGGCACCTGGAATGTTACTTTATTAAATGAATGAGGGAAAACTACACAGGTGGCACAAGAAATGAGAGACAACAAGAGGTAAGGAAAAGCTTACACAGAACACACTGTGGAAACCCAGTGATAGCTTTAAAAAGAAGTCTTAGTTCTGGAATCCCTAAGGTTGTTGTTGTTGTTGTTAATTAACTAGGGCTGCCGAGCTAGTCGCTCTTTAGCAGTCAATGCCAAGTTGAAGAATTTGCATGTGTTCTGTAGCTGTTGAGTGGTGCTGTACAGAGTGTTTGTTGTTGTTGGGGAGCCCGGCAATAGCTTCCTTCTTTCTGTGGAGAGTTCTGGGCAAATGAGTAGCACATGCTGAACTGTCTCGTATGGATGTGTACAGATGTGGCAATTAGGCTCATGTGTGGGTTTTAATTTGTTTAAGTGCTTGGTGAGTCTGGTGTATTCTGTTCTTAGTTAGAAGATTGTGCTCTGCTTCACACATTGTAGGTTATTAATGTTAATCCTTAGGGTAAGAGAAATAAAACACAATATAAAGATGTAAGAAAAAGGGGACTAGAGACTAACACGTAATGGAGAAAGAAGACAAGGAAAGACCTTGAGCAGACGGCAGATGACAGGAAGGCATGGCATGAATTTGCTGAAGGCCTATGCTTCTTTGGGAGCTAACGGGTAATAAAGGTAGTGATGATATCAGATAGACAGTATCAATGTCATAAATACACTGATAATATCAGGCTAGAAGTATGAGGAACATACTTTTAATATATAATTACACCCATCCTTAAGCCTGCATATTTTGTGTATGCCAGTATTCACATAACCTGTTCCCATGTAGTTCCCGGGGCATCTCTGCTGGAAGTACAGCTCACTCAGGCATGCCAAGCTCACTCAGGCATGCCATACTTGGCAACTAATATGAGGTTATGCATGAGGCTGGTAAACTCATCATGTAAAAAAACTGCTTCAGAAACCATCATTGCAGAACCATATAAAAGCTTGGTTCAGACTTCCTGCAAGATGAGCAGCTACATGGGTGATTCCATGCTCTATAAGGAGCTAAAAAAAGGGAAATGATGATGATTCATGTAACCTAATTTTTAACAATTATGCACCTATCAGCAAGTATACCAATACAAAAATTTACAGGAGAAGAGTTAAAGCCAACATCTTAAAGGTTCAGGATCTTTGGCACACTTAGAAGACTGAGGTGTTCGAATAGGTTGTTGTTGTTATTGATCCTGTGGCGCTTGGGCTCTTGCCCTTCAGCCCAATGCCATGTAGCAATATCTGCATGTTTTCGCAAGTTATATTGTTTCTCCGTGCAAGGTGTTCCACTTATCCGGCCTCGGAGGAAGGAGCATTTTCCAAACATCATCGAGTGCTGGGCACTCAAATAGGTCAATAATGTCATTTGACCAATTGCTTAACAGCTCTTTCTCACATTCATGGGTAGGGGTTATTAATCAGCAGACAGGGTCCTCCAATGCTCTCTATTCTCAGCAATGCGTACAAGTGTGGAAAAACCGTGTCCTGCCCATTCTTTGATGTTATCAGCCCAGGATTTTCTTTGCCTTCCTCTTCTCCGTTTACCTTAGACTGTTCCCTGGAGGATCGTTTTCGAAAGGGAGTCATGACGAGTTACATGCCCAAACCAGGCAAGCTTTGAGCACTACGGCAAAAAGTGGTTCTTGGTGGAAGGCATAGGGTTTATCTTCTCTCTAACATAGACATTTGCTGAAGTGCTCTAGCAAATGCGCAAAATTCTTCTATAACATTTATGCTCGAAAGCCTGAATCCTTCGCTCCGTATCTGCAGTGAGTGTCCAGCCCTCACACCCATACAAGAGAATAGATAATACAAGTGATTTGTATAATTTGATCTTCACAGGAAAACTGATGTTACTTTTCAGATCACATTCAACCTTGTATGGAGGAGGCCATCTCAAGTCTTGTTTGATTTCTTTAATTATCTTCCATCATACTATAGTGGACCCGAGACATTTATAGGTGTTATCTTCTTATAACGTTTGCCATTTAACGTAATGTTGGTCGGAACATGTTTATTGTGGCTATTCACCAATATCTTGCTTTTTTCCATGTAGTTCCCGTTCTTGGCTTTTCTGTTAGAGGAAGTGAAGTTCTGCTCAGCTATCAGATCAATATCATCAGCCATAGGTTGGCAAGGTCGGCCTCCAATATGATGGTTGTATAATCGTAGAGGCTGGCAAACTATGTTCTAGATATAAAAAGAACTGGTGACAGATACATCATTGCGAACTCCTACAGTTGTTTTAAAAATTCTCCAATTGTTGCTTACAAAAACAGCACTGCTTGCGTCCTTGTATAGTGCTTCAATGATTTCTATGATGTTGGTATCAAAATTGAATTTTCTCATTACTTGCCATAAGCCTTCATGCCAGACTCGATCAAAGGCTTTTGTGAAATCGATGAAGTTATGGTATAAATCGTGTTGATGCTGGAGATGTTTTTCGATAAGTAATCTAATATTGAAGATTTGTTCTGAGGTACTTCTTTTTGGTCTAAAGCCAGCCTGTTCCTCTGACAAGATTTCTTCTGATTTCTGTTTTATTCTGTTCAAAAGTATCCTTAACATTACCTTACTTGGATGACTAATAAGGCTAATGGTTCTGTAGTTCTTGCACATTTTTAGATTTCCTTTCTTTGGAAGCGGTATTACTAATGACTGCGTCCATTCTTTTGGCCATTTTTTTGTACTCCATATCTTCTGGCAAATTGTTGTCATGATTTTTACTATATCTGGTCCTCCATATTTCAAGAGCTCTGCTGGTATATTATCCACACCCGGTGACTTCCCTCCTTTCATCGAACATATAGCGTCTTCCACTTCTTCCCGTAATATTGCTGCATTTCCGAGTTCCCTGTTTTTGCACTTAATGTTGTTTAATATGCCTAAGTCAGTGTCAAGTTTACAGTTATATAATTCTTTACAATATTCTGTCCACCTTCTCGTTACAGCTGTTTTTTCATTGAGCAGAGCCCCATTGCTATCTTCTATGACAGTTACCCTGGGCTGTTGAGGTTTTGATAGTTTTCTTAATGTGTCAAAAGCTGCCTTGCTGTTACCTTTTGTTAGCCCCGTATTAATGGACTCACATTGATCAGCTACCCATTTTTCTTTGGCCTGTTTCATTTTCTTCCTAATATAAATGTACAGTTATCTTCAAAATTTCTGCCTTGGTAGCCGGTGTCCTGAATATATACTTTAAGACTGTCTGTGTTCCTTTCTTGTGTGAGTGCTACATAAAACTGACCTTGAGCAAAGACTGCTGGTAGGCATACACCTACATGATCAAATTATTGTCCCTGTGGTTTGTTGATTGTTATGGCAACAACTAAACATCGCAGAAAACTGATGACGTTTCAGTATGAAAGGAAGGCTAGCGTTGCTTGGTTTTAAACTGAAATGTGGAATTAAAACTATTGCCTGTGCTGATTTTAAAAATTTCAAACATTTCAATCATCTATCTTGAGTTTTAACAGAATGTGAAAGTTAAAAAAACGTGAAACAGTATTGGGTGGCTCTTTTATTTTAATACTAAATTACTAAACTTCCCCATCTTATCTTGAAGAGTATCTTGCAGACTTCTCTGAAATCCAAATAAAATATATTATTGGCCTCCCCATGGGATGATCCTAATGGGTGTTCAAGATAACTTTCACTCATAGGACAATGCCATTTCCATATTTTGCTGTAAAGGTGCTGGGAATGTTTCCAGACACACAGATGCAGGGACATTACTTACCAAGCAAATTCTTCATGTCATGACATTTCTAAACACTGAATGATTTCTTTGGATATTTCAACTTTTCAGCTTTAAAATTGGACCAGCCATATTCTGAGCTGTTTGCTTGAAACAGCTCTTGGCAGTAAGTACTCAGATGATTATGGGAACCAAAAAAAAAAAAAGTTTACCTCTAAAGCTGTCACGTGCATTCTCTGTGTTATTTTGTGCTTTTTCTGGTTCAGCTTGTTGAACAATGAATTCTTT
Organism: Oreohelix idahoensis; assembly: GCA_024509875.1. NCBI lineage: Eukaryota > Metazoa > Mollusca > Gastropoda > Stylommatophora > Oreohelicidae > Oreohelix > Oreohelix idahoensis. The sequence goes on along the minus strand of JAMPIV010012843.1, from coordinate 733,545 downwards.
GGGAGAGAATGAAAAACAGGTGATTAACATCTTTAAAAACTATGAACAAAATAAAAACAAAGGAAAAACTATAAGTATGTCCATTCTGAAAGTGAAGTGAGAAGTTCTGGATCATACTAATCACGATGAAAGAAATGGCGGCATTTGCTTGGCTATGTGTTCATCAAAATCATGATATTTGTGAACTGACAGAAAATTAAATTAAATACCACTAATACTACCAAAATAATTGCTGAATGGTTGACATAAGGTAACAAAAAGGCAATGAGAAATTTGTGAAACATTTAAGAGCCTTTAAGTTAAATGGATTGATTCTTATAATGATAATGGCATGGTACTGTTCCTCATCACCTAGCAGAAGGTCAAAACATTGTAAAGACCTCAAAGGAAAGGTAAAATTGATGGGAATATATAGGCCAGTAATGGATGGTTCAAATGATTTTGCTGAAAACACTTTACTTCATAACATTGAATTAGGAATGACTTTCCCTACACACCTGCAAGAGATCATCAAAATAGGTAGACATCTTTTGAAGCAAAACTCAGTCTGTTTTGGAAGTATATGCCACCATTGACATGCACTTTCGAGGAGAAGATGGGAGTATGATGATACAGGTCTTCTAAAGACAGGATTATACCACTGGTGTAGGGAACCTTCTTTCTTCTAGGAGAACTTCCAGATTTGGCACCTGGAATGTTCGGACATTAAACGAACAAGGGAAAGTGGCGCAAGTGGCAGCAGAAATGAGGGAATACAAAATCGAGGTTTTGGGAATGTGTGAAACAAAGTGGAAGGGGGTAGACAGGAAGAAACTCATCACAGGTGAATTGGTGCTGTCCTCAGGACATGAAGACGAAAGTTCATACCACAGTGAAGGGGTAGCTCTTATGTTATCTAAAGAAGCACAGAAAGCACTCATTGAATGGGAAGCTGTTGGACCCAGAATAATAACAGCTACTTTCAAAACAGCTAAAAAGAAAATTCATGTAAAGGTCATCCAATGTTATGCACCAACTAATGACAAAGAAGAGTCTGTGAAAGAAGCATTTTATACTAAACTACAGGAAATTATGGATAAAGTAAAAAGAAGAGACATTACAATTTTGATGGGTGACATGAATGCAAAGATAGGTACAGTCAACACCGGATTTGAAGAAGTCATGGGATAGCTTTCTTGGATCATACTCAATGTAGCAGTTCGTTTTTGCAGATCATTATACTCACATCCACTTGTGAGACCACTGACTGTTGTATTAATTTGGAGGGCACTGCTGGCCTGCTCCCATGGTACAGGGTATAGGGTGGGCTTCAGTGGTGTTGTCTTCATGGATAGGTCTTCTTGATGCTGTCTTATAAGTCTTTTCCCCCGATGCACAAAGCTGCTACGCTTTAGACGTCCCAATGCCAGATCATCTAGTCTTGCCTTCATTGGGTGCATTGGCATACTGTTGTACTTTTCCATCTGGATCATGGTTTTTGTGTCTCTTCTATGGGACAATGTCTGTAATCCAGCAACCTTCTGCATCTCTGTTATTGGGTGTAGTTTTCATGGCTCCTGTAATGAGCCTGAGAGCTTGATTTTGCACCTTGTCCAAAGACTGCAGATGTGAGTTAGCAGCTGATGACCATGCTGCTGAGCTAAACTCTAAGTGTGGTCTTATTACTCCATTATAAATCTTCTTTAGATTTCGTTCATTTGCTCCCCAGTTGGTACCTGCTAATTTTCTGAGTATGCCTAGTCGTCTTCGGGCCTTTCCTTCTGCATTTTCAATATGCTTATTCCATGTAAGCCTTTGGTCAAATGTCACCCCAAGATAGGTGGGGTAGCTTTCTTCCTTGATCACGGTTGTCCCTAGGTGTATGTTAGCTGATTTGTCCTTGGGGGCGAGGGAGAACAGTGTTGTGGAGGTTTTGTCTGTGTTTATTGTGATAAGCCATTTCTCTGCCCATGACACTAGCATGTCTGCTGCCCGCTGCATTCTATAATTTGCTGTGGTGACATTTTCATCAGCGCACCAGAGTACTAGGTCATCTGCATATAAGGCAGCTTTAACTCCTGCAGGGAGATCTTTCACCAGGTCATTGATGTAAACAAGGAAGAGTGTTGGGGAAATTACTCCTCCTTGAGGTACCCCCTGATGGAGCAACACTTTTCTGCTCTGCAGACCGTCAAGAGTGACTCTAGTTCTCCTGTTATGCAAGTATGACTGGATCCATTTCATCATGTTGCCTTGGATTCCACTTCTCCTAAGTTTTGCAATGAGGCCATCTTTCCACACCTTGTCAAAGGCCTGCTTGAAGTCGACCCAGATCGTTAGGACCTTTTTCTTCTCCTGGAAGGCATCTTCTATTGCTTGAGACAAGTAAGTAACTTGGTCTTCTATACTGTAGCATTCTCTAAATCCAGCTTGTTCCGGCACCAGGATCTGCTCAGACTCTAAATACCATTTCAATCTGTGGTTGACTATTCGCTCCATAGTCTTCCAACACAGCTTGTGAGACTGATTGGCCGGTAACTTGCAGCCTCGGTCTTACATTTCCCTTTCTTTAGTATGGGTATTGTGATGGCTTCTCTCCATACTTGGGGTACCGTTCCTTTCAACCAGCTGTGGTTGAATATCTCAAGCAGTTTTGTCTTTGCTGCTGAGCTCAGATTTACTAGCATTTCGTTGCTGATTTTGTCTGGGCCGGGTGACTTTTGAAACTTAAGCTTGGAAATAGCCTTCTGTAGTTCTCCTAGTGTGATGGGTTCCCTCATTGGGGCAGGAGTATCTGTCTGTCCCATGGTTGCCAGTATTTCTTTTCTTATCTCTCTCTGATGGTCTATGTTAATGGGTAAGTTGCTTTCTGAACTGTATCTTCTAGCAAACAAGTCTGCAGCTTGTTTTCCTCTGAAAAGTTTGCCACCTTCATCCAATGTGATAGTCTGCCTGGGTGAGGAATGCTCTTCATTTAGAGACTTGACTAATCTCCAAAGTTTCCTGCCGTCTTTCTCAAGGTTCAGCGATGCCGTTTTAGTTCTCCAGCTTTTCCGCTTTTCTTCTAGCTTTGTTCTCTGAAACTCTGCTACAGCCTTTTTCCATTTGTTGTGAGTTTCAAGTGAAGGCTGAGACTCTGCGTCCTTTCTAGCCTTGTCCATAGCTTCCTGACGTTCTTGGAGTGTGCTGGACCAGTATGGTATGTAGTTACGCCGGCATCCTTTGGGAATGGTTTCTTTTGCAGCTTGTAGTATGCATCTGTTGAAGTCTTTTACCACTTCATTAATGTCTCTGTTCTGTACCTTGAGGGTAGACAGCAGCGTGTTCACCTGATGCCTGAATAAACCCCAGTTGGCTTTTTTGTAGTTCCATCTTGTAATGGCTGGGCCTGTACTGAGAGTTGCACTCTGGACAGTAAGAAAGATTGGGCGATGGTCGCTTCCCCCTAGTTGGTCTCCTACTTCTCTACTAATAGATCCAGCTATATCTGGTGTGGAGAAGGCAAGATCTGGTGTTGAGGTTGTGTGCCATCCTCTGGAGTAGAAGGTAGGAGTATCTGTGGCATTATTGACTAGGATTAGGGAGTGATCATCTTGCCAAGTTTCAACCTCTTCACCTCTGTGATCCAGATGGTTATAGCCCCAGCTCTGGGAGTGGCTATTAAAGTCTCCAACTGCTATAAAGTTGGTGGCTGGTACCTGTATAGAGCTGAGACTCAGGGGTTTGTTGTTCGGACAGTAATAGTTCAGGAGTTCTATTTCCATCTTGTCTACCTTTATCTGCAGCAGCTGATATTCTGCTCCATCCATGAAGGTTTTCCTTTCGTGTGCAGGAATGTTATTCCTTACAAGAGTAAGTACTCCTCCTTTTCGTCTATCTTGTCTGTCGGATCTGAAGCATTGATATCCCCTTATTTTAAAGGTTTGATCTGCTTTCAAGTGAGTCTCTTGGATACAGCAAACACTGACTTGCTTCTCATACAAGATGTTTTCCAGCTCTGTCTTTTTGCTGTATCCAGCCTGCTTGCTGTTCACTCCCTCTGCATTCCAGTGCATCATGACAAGTGGCACTCTGGGTTTCTCTTTTTCTGTTTTGTTTTGGTCAGTAGTTCTCCTCCGCCGTCTGTTGACTCCACAAGACGGTCTAGAGGGTCCTCCAGTAGCTGAGGGTGGGCTCTGTCGAGGCTCAGAGCCCGGCACTGCACCTGCCTGGTGGAGCTCCACAGGGCGAGCACCAGAACGAGATTTATTTGACGGTGTACTCTCCATAGAAAAAAAAAAAAGCGAGTTGCATGATACTGTGGTTTCCGGTGCGCCTTCTGGCCCAGTATCTACGACTTTAGCACCTGTTCAACGGGAGAGTGGGCTCATCCCTAATCTGTTTATGTTCCCAGTAGTAGACTATTCGCAAGCAGCCTGGGGGTGTCACTGCTCTGCGCGGACCTTGTTTACCGAGGCGGCGTCCGAGCTCGTATGGTGAAAATATGGTTGCGTTATCTTCAAAATAGCCCTGTCTTTCCCGTGGCTTTTCTGCCATCCTGCAACTTTGAGTTAGGGAGTTCTGAGCTCCAGTCTCTTTCCCAGGCATTTTATCCTGGCCTGGCACGCATACAGAGGACCCCACTTCTGGTTCTAAGTTAGCAGTTGGGGATAGGTGGGGTAGCACACTGTGCATTCCCCGTCATCCAGGGGGCTCTCCAACTATGCAGAGCTTGCACAATGCTGTGCTCTGGTTCTGGGCTCTCCCAAGGAATCCTCACGTCCTGCACAGAGCCACTTCCCGATACCCACCACCTGCCAACCCTCCATTGTAGAAATCTCCTGCATGCGGCCATCCAGTCAAGAGCCAGTATTAAGTCTGGTGCCCAAGTGATCCCCCCAAGCTCAGTGTGCAATGCTGGGTTCTCATCATGCTGCAACACAGGAGGGATTGTGATGCTCAGCCATCTCTCTCAATTCTGCACCGATAAGTGACATCGGGGACTTAACTTTGCCTCAGTACTGGGAGGCCCCGTTTCCGGGTACACCACACACAGCCAATTGAGGCAACGGTCACCATGGGCGTGATAGACGACAAACAGTGAAGAATGAGGCAAGAAAGCATTTAACCCATGAAGTGGGGGTGGATTGGTGCAGACCAGAGCATGTACCACTCGCCGGTGGGTTCTGCATCTACACCTATAGGGTTCCACCCACTCCTCAGCCCATTTAGTCTGGCCCCTCACCCAGGACCTGTCCGGCTTGGGTGACCCTGCCAGGAGTAAAACTCCCGCCGGCATAGCTCCCGGGATCATTGAGGCGCTCAAGCTCTCCAACCACGGCAAGGTAGGCTTACATGTGGAGAGAAGAAGTCATGGGAAAACATGGGCTAGGAGTAATGAATGAAAATGGAGAACTATTCGCAAACTTCTGTGCTTCAAATCAACTGGCTATAGGAGGAAGCATGTTTCCACATAAGAGAATACACAAGGCAACATGGATATCACCAGATCATAGAACAGAAAATCAGATTGATCATATATGCATAAACAAGAAGTTTAGATCATCATTGCAGGATGTAAAGGTATATAGAGGAGCAGATGTGGCATCAGATCACCATCTTCTGATAGCCAAAATAAAAATGAAACTCAAGAGATATGCAACAATGCAAAATTATAGACAACAGTATAATGTAGGACAGCTAAGAAATCAAGAAACAAGAGACAAATTTGCGGTCACAGTATCCAACAAATTCCAAGTGCTCCAACAGCTGGAAGATGTAGAGAATACAGAAGACTATTGGCAGCAGGTCAAAACTGTATGGAAGGAGACATGTGAAGAAATACTGGGGAAAAGGGAAAGACAACAAAAAGCATGGATAACAACAGAAACCATCAATAAGATAAAAGACAGAAAAAACAAGAAAGCAGAGTTAAACACAAGCAAAACCAGAAGTTCCAAAGCCAAGGCTCAAGAAGTGTACACAGAAGCAAACAAAGAAGTAAAAAGAAGTATCAAAAGAGACAAGAGGAAGTATATTGAGGAGTTGGCAAGAGAGGCAGAAGATGCTGCAGCCAAAGGAAATATGAGAGAACTGTATAGCAGCACAAAGAAGCTAACAGAAAAATACAAGCAAACAAGTTGCCTCATAAAAGACAAGAATGGGAAACTGCTCAGCAATATACAAGAGCAAATGAAGAGGTGGACAGAATATTTTGGGGACCTTCTCAATAGACCAGCTCCACAAAACCCGCCGGACATCCAGCCAGCAGAAGAAGAGCTACAAATTAACGGTGAAAGACCAACGAAGGAAGAAATAAAGAAAGCCATAAAGCTTCTAAGAGATGGAAAAGCGTCTGGACCTGATGGCATTCCAGCAGAGGCCATCAAAGCAGATATCGACACGGCTACAGAGATGTTATATAAATTACTTGGTAAAGTCTGGGAAAAGGAAGAGATACCAGCAGAATGGAAGGAAGGATATCTGGTTAAGTTGCCTAAGAAGGGAAATTTACAAGAGTGCACAAATTATAGAGGAATAATGTTACTATCAGTGCAAGGAAAAGTATTAAACAGGATTATCCTTGAGAGATTAAAAGAGTCCATAGACAAGAAACTGAGAGATGAACAAGCAGGTTTTCGACAAAACAGATCATATACAGACCAGATAGCTACTTTGAGAATAATAGTTGAACAAAGTCTGGAATGGAATTCACCACTATACATCGGATTTGTGGACTACGAAAAGGCATTTGACAGTGTAGACAGAGAATCACTTTGGAAATTGTTGAGGCATTATGGAGTTCCCCTGAAGATCATTAATTTAATAAAGAAAACATATGAAGACATGACATGCAGAGTTCTTCATGAAGGACAGCTTACAGAACCGTTTGGGATAAGAACAAGAGTGCGACAGGGATGCCTCTTGTCTCCATTTCTTTTCTTGCTGGCAATAGATTGGGTTATGAGATCATCGGCAACACACAACAGAAATGGAATCCAGTGGACTCTGACTAAACAGCTTGATGATCTGGATTTTGCTGATGACTTGGCTCATCTGTCCCATAACCGTAATCCAATGCAGGACAAATTGAAAACACTCAATGAGAGGTCACAGCAATTGGGTCTTAAAATACACAGGGAAAAGACAAAAATAATGAGAATAAATGCAGGTAATGATAACAGGGTTGAACTTGAAGAAACACCACTACAAGATGTAGAATCGTACACATATCTTGGCAGCAATACAGACAAAGTTGGAGGGACATACAGTGATATCAAAATAAGAATACAAAAAGCAAGAGGAGCTTTCATTGCATTGGGAAATATATGGAGATCAAGAGAAATCGGATCCAACACGAAAATAAGAATCTTCAACTCAAATGTGAAGTCAGTCCTATTGTATGGCTCTGAGACATGGAGAACAACAAAGACAACAACCAAAAAGCTACAGACTTTCATAAATGGGTGCTTGTGTAGAATAGAGGGATTAAAATGGTATGACAAGGTTACCAACGTGGAACTGATGACAAGAACTAGACAAGTGCCAGTGGAACAAGAAATGAGAAGAAGACGATGGCGATGGATAGGACACACACTGAGAAAACCTGTTGATAGCATTACAAGGCAGTCCTTGTTCTGGAACCCCCAGGGCAAGAGAGGCAGAGGAAGACCAAGAAGTACATGGAGAAGGGAGTTGGAAACAGAGGTGAAAATGATGAGGAGAACATGGAAAGAACTTGAGATGATGGCACGTGACAGGAGGACTTGGCATGTGTTTGTTGAAGGCCTATGCTCCTTTGGGAGTGGAGGGTTATGAATGAATGAATTCCAGTAGTATCACTATCATCATGTACCTTTTTCTCCTTATGGAGCAAGAGATCAACACTGCAGCTCATCCCCTTTTCAGAAGCCTGCACAAAAACATTCATGTGCTCTTGCGGTGGTACCGTCTGCAGCAACTGGTTTTGTAGGATGACATTGCCAGCCTCATGCACAACCTTATATCAGTCACTTCTTACAACATACTTGAAGAAGCAGTAGTCATATTCTTTCTTTGTTTACTCAGAGACACCCCCCATCCCTTGAGGAACAGCCCCAGACCATTTGTGTGATGCTTAACATAAAAGTCTGAGTCAGAAGAGCTACTGAAACTCCTTCAAGAAGATGCCAAGTATGAAGGGAATTCAACATATTCAGCAGCAAGAAACTGCTCAGACTGTAAGTAGGAATCAGGTAAGATAAAAAGATAAAATAACATTTAATAAGATAAAGATTTTTTTAAGATAAAAAATGTCTGCAGAATGAAATTCAGTGCACTGCCTATTAAACTGTAAGAGGTACTAACAACAGAGGATCCCACCACTGCATGCTTCATGATCATTGCCCATCAACTCCCCAAGGAGTAAAGGCCTTTAACTCATGCCATTCTGGGCAATAACTCAGTCTTTCCAAGTCTTATCCCTTTGATGTCTGTCTCCAGTTCTCTTCTCCACCTGCTTTCAGTCTCCTTCTACTCTCAAACCCTGGTCACTCCAGAACAATGCCAGCATTATAATGTTATCAACAGGTTTCACTCCAGAACAATGCCAGCATTATAATGTTATCAACAGGTTTCACTCCAGAACAATGCCAGCATTATAATGTTATCAACAGGTTTCACTCCAGAACAATGCCAGCATTATAATGCTATCAACAGGTTTCACTCCAGAACAATGCCTGCATTATAATACTATCAACAGGTTTCACTCCAGAACAATGCCTGCATTATAATGCTATCAACAGGTTTCACTCCAGAACAATGCCAGCATTATAATGCTATCAACTGGTTTCACTCCAGAACAATGCCTGCATTATAATGCTAGCAACATGTTTCCTCAATGTGGATCCTATCCACCACCAGCATCTTCTCATCTCTTGTTCCACTAGCACTTGTCTGGTTACTACAAGCATAGCAATTACACATATTATATCCACAACATTTTATATCCTAGAACAAAGTACTAATAACAGTAGTCATACAGACAGTTTACATGGCTAATTATCTTCAGGAAACAAAAAAGTTTACAAATTTTCAGCTACATAAATTGAAGTAAATGACAAGACAGCTCACTGTCAATATGCAGATCAAAATAAACTAAAAATTTTGTCTGAAATAACAGACCCTGTGTACCATAATTCCAACCCATCTAAGGTGTTATGGTTATCTTTCTCCATTCATTTTTGTTATTGTTATTGTTGATCACAATCAACATCACTGCACTCCAGGCAAACCCACAGATGCTCAGTCTCCCTCAGTAAATGCCGAAGGGTATGAAAGCCAATAGTTCCATTCTCATGTTGCGCTCTGTTCCATGACGATCCTGTACTTTACTCAAGCCTAGAAGCGACATCCTGATTTCTAACCACGGAGTACAGACCCATCAGTTTACACAATGACATCATCGTCACACCTGGTATGATCATTTATCAGCGAATTAATTTTACAGCTCTGCTTTCTCACTGCCCATGCTCTGTTGGTAGTTTGTATAGTTCTCACCTGACTTACTCCACTCTTCCCACCTTAGATATATTTTCAACTGTTTTCACCTGCCCAATAGTTGTTTCTGCCTGTGCCATCCATGACATAAAATAAAGGTAAAGGTAGTCCCATAATAGATATTACCATACAGGAGTGAAGTGTTAGAGACTTCACTATGCTAGGACCAACTGGACGCTCTATCCATGACATACCACTCTTTATTCTTGCTACCTTGATGTCAGATATGTTCCCATGCAGGGTTGTCTTTTGTCTGTGGTTATCCACAAGCAGGCTTTGTCCTGGGCCATCGCATATTTGGATCTAATCAACAGCAATCCAAGAATGTACCTGACTGTCACAGTGGGGGTATCTCACGTGCCATGACTACACGCATCCCTTTATTTTTAATGCATTCCAGTCATACACACTGTGATATTGACAGCGTGAGTATTCCCAGCCCATACTCGATTACAGATATGACTAGCTGTTGATATAGTAGAAACAGTAGTCTCTGTTCCAGGTGCATTCATTTTTACAACCACAAAGATTATGTGAAAACATTTGTATCACACAAAGATTATGTGAAAACATTTGTATCACACAAAGATTATGGGAAAACATTTGTATCCCACACAAAAATTATGTGAAAACATTTGTATCCCATAAAAGGTATGTGAAAACATTTGTATGATACAAATATTATGTGAAAATATGTGTATCAGACAAAGATTATATGAAAACATTTGTATCGCACAAAGATTATGTGAAAACATTTGTATCACACAAAGATTATGTGAAAACATTTTGTATCAAATAAATATTATGTGAAAACATTTGTATGACACAAAGATTATGTGAAAACATGTGTTTCACACACAGATTATGTGAAAACATTTGTATCCCACAAAGATTACATGAAAACATTTGTATCAGGCAAAGGTCCTCATTATCAACCTTCACCTCCCAAGGGCACATAGACCTACAACAAACTTATGCCAAGCCCTTCTGCCCTTTGCCATCAGCTCAAGGACGTTATGTGGCTTCCTCATCTCTTTCACGTCTGTTTACCACTCTCCACTCCATATGTTCTTTGGCCTCCCTCTACCTCTCTTACCCTGGGGATTCCAGAACAAGGACTGCCTTCCATCGCCAGCACCTTCTTCTCATCTCTTGTTTCACTGGCACTTGTCTGGTTCATGTCATCAGTTTCATATTAGTGGTCTAGTAATATTATTTAAATCCTTCTATTATATACAAGCACCCATGTATGAAAGCCTGTGGCTTGGTTCTTGATGAAGATAGATATCAAAAATAAAAATATTTTGGGACCTGCAGGCTGGGAGAGCCAGAGGTTAAGACCAGATGTCAGGGGCTTGTTGCTGCAGCGGTGAGCAACACAGAGGAGCGACCTGGTGGCTTGGGGGCCCTCTGGATTAGATTCGGGGATATCATAAAGACAGCTGCTGCGGGGGCATGCGGTGAGGTCCGACTTGGGAACGGGAGGGGGAGGACACCTTGGTGGACAGAGGAGGTCAGAGAGAGAATGGGAGAGAGGAGAGTGGCATGGAGACAGTACTTGGGAGCTGAAGGCACAACAGGACAGGTGGAAAGGTATAGAGAGTGTGTGACGCTCAGAGCGGGGGCGGAGGGCAGGGTGCTGGCGGCGGGACAGAGGTCCTGGGAAGAGTTTGGAGAAGGGCTAGAGAGGGATGCACAGGAGGACCAGAGATTGTTCTATGGGACCCTGGGGAACATGGGGAGGGAGAGGCAGTGCCCTCTCAAATTTATAGGGACAAGCGGGGCGGATTGCTTGCTGCCCCCGGGGGGGGGGGGGGGGGGTGGGGAGATGGAGAGAGTGTTTCTCGGAGCTCCTGGGTGGTGGGCATGGTGGAGCATCAGAGGTGATGGACACTAGCACAGGGGGGGGGGGGGGGGCGCAATGATGGTGGGAATGACATAGGGATGGAAGAACTGAGGGCAGCACTGGAGAAGGTCAAGATGGGCGGGGCGGCAGGGCATGATGGTATGGCACCAGAGGTGGTTGGGTTCATGGGAGCATCGGGCGACCTGTTGCTCTTAAGGGTTTTACAGGCAGCGTGGTGCGACAGGATCGTACCAGGGGATTGGGAGATTGCCATCATAACACCAATTTTCAAAGGGGGTGACGGTCAACGGTGTGGAAACCGTGGGGGCATGTCCCTTCTCGGTGTCCCTGGTGGAATCTACTCTGGAGTCCTGGGGCGGAGACTCCGACGCCTGGCTGGGCCACAGTTGGATGAGGTCCAGTGCAGATTCCGAGCAAACCGAGGTGCTCAAGACCTAGTCTTCACACTCAGACAGCTGAGTGAAGGGGCCCTTGAGTATAGGAGTGAGATGCATCTTTGTTTCATAGATCTGGAAAAGGCGTTTGACAGGGTCCCCTGGAGCGGGCTTTGGGACTGTTTGGCGGGGAAGAGTATTCCAGCACCTCTGGTTCATGCTATACAGAGCTTCTGCAGGTCTTGCAGAAATTGTGTGGGGACAGCGGGCCATGGGTCGGGGGAGTTCAGGACCACCGCTGGTGTGGGACGGGGTGGTGTCCTGTCACCTTGCCTCTTCGTGCTCCTTATGGACGATGTCATCGGGGCGTGTGGGGAGAGAGCGGGAAGGTGTTCGGTGGGGTGCTGGAGGATGGGACGGGTCTGTGTTTCGGAGCTGGCGTTTGCTGATGATGTTGCCCTGGTTGCTGGATCGGAGGCACGTCTCCGGTCCAGCCTGCAGGTCTGGAGGGGGGGGGGGGGGGGGGGGGGGGGGGGGGGGGGGGGGGGGGGGGGGGGGATGGTCATGGGCAGCTCTAGGACAGAGTCCATGGTGATATCACGAGAAGAAAGAAAACATCAGATTAAGCTGGGAGAACAGGTCCTGGAGCAGGTCGACCACTTTAAATACCTCGGAGCTATTATAGACCGAAAGGGAGGCATCAAAGAAGAGTTGGCCACTCGAAAAGCAGCAGCTGGGAGACTTTTTCAGGCCATAAGTCGAGGATTCCTCGGCGGGAGAGGGGTTGGTGGGAAAATGAAGATGGCTGTATGCCGCTCCGCCTGTGTCCCGGTCTTGACATGCGGATGCGGGTCATGGGCGGTGGCTGCAGCCCATAGGGGCCAGATCCAAACCTCAGGGATGAGGTGTCTGAGGAAGGTGGTTGAAGTAACAAGAGGAGACATGGTACGCAACCAGACGATACGTCAAGGCCTTAAATCCTACCCCCTGCAGACCCAAGTAGAACAGTCCCAATTAAGATGGTTTGGCCATGTCTGTAGAATGGGAGAAGATCGGATACCACGACAGGCATGGGAGACAGGGAGCCAGGGATCCGGACCCCGGGGACGACCCGGAGTCCGCTAGGAGGACAACATTGGACAATCTTTGAAGGATTGAGGACTAGAGTGGAGCCAGGCCAGGAGGAGGACAGCCGATGGGATAGTCTGGCGCTCTCTCTTCCAAACCTCTACACCTCACGGTAGAAGGGGAACGACTAAGTAAGTAAGTAAGTAAGTAATAAAAATATGATATTTGGGCCACATGTATTAGAAAAATGGTATCTGGCCATTTGCTTTTTGAAGATGTCATCACACTACTGTACTTGTATCAGAAAGGTGATTTCTTGTTAAGTGTAATTTGAAGATGGCACCAAACTATGTATCTCAACAAGATGGCATCCAGTAATGTATCTCAATAAGATGGCATCAAGCTATATATCTCAACAAGATAACATCAAGTTATATATTGTCGCATGTTACGCAATTGCCTAGTTAAATGTATGAAGACCGGAAATTGGGACACAATTGTACTAGCCTGAACAAAGGAATGCAGGGGTATTTTCTTGTGTATCTAGGGCAGCCAATCAGAAAAGGGGTTTCCCACGGACAGATAGAACGACTTCGGCGATTGTATAAGGAAGAATAAATCGTCCGAAACATGGCTAGAATTAGAGATCGGGAAGGAGAACGGAATGACAGACACGGATGAGAATGGTCTCCTTTTGACGGGAATATCTTCATTTATGCGCAGGTACAAGGAAATCAGAAGGGAGTAAGTAGTTGTGAAGAATTTTGCAAGAATAAGTGTTTTTCCTATTTATAATTCCCGATAAAATCGTTAACACGACCGATATAGGAAGACACCATATGGATATAAAGGTCAACTCACGGAGAATGGAAATATATAACTCCAAAGGCTTGAACTGGGAAAGGTGCGATGCAAGAGACCAAGGTTTGAAACCCATCTAGCACAAACCCCTCAGAGTTACAACTATTTTGGGAAGTTTGCTGGAGTTGCGAGCCTTGTTTCCTGTACGTCCGGAAGCACCAAATATAAGGGCGGTCGAAAATGATTTCAAATTCACTTGTACAGAGGGAGCCGCGCTAGCGTAGTGGTTACCACACCGCTCTGGGTGATCCAGGATCAAACCTGGGTGACAGCATTTGAGGATTTTTCGTCGACCGGGAAATGGACTGGATTAACTCGAGACATGGCGAGGACATTTGAAGGAGTGTCGTCGACCAGGGACTGGCGGCTCCTGAGCCGACCCAGCTGTAATGGGTACCTCCGAAATCGGCGAGTATTTGCCTGAATGGCGAGGGACACCTGTCTCTGTACAAGAAAAAAAGGGATACTCACGTAAAATCAATGTCAGGTTAGACAATAATAATAACCTGAGATTTCGCCTCGAGTATTAGCTAGCGTACGGAAAAAAAAAAAAAACTTGTACAGCGAAGCAAGACAGAAGGACAATGGCTGGAGAGAGAGAGACATGTAAGGCCAATATCTTGTTATTTGCAGCCAGGCAGTTCTGTTACTCCACAAAAGCCAGTCTTTACTGATCTTAATTAGATCCTGAGAGGGTATGTAAAGTTACTATGTAGAATAATACAGTAATTACAACTTTTATTTCAGGATTTGTTTAATCTATATGTTATGAAAGTATCATGCATGTTAATTGATTACTTGGTATGATTGTTGAAGATTGGAACCCGAAATATAACCACCGTGACTGAGTCCATATCAGGGCTAGCATAGTCCTTTTCAGGACTAATAACAATTCTTTTCAGGACTACCAACAATCATTATCAGGGCTTATTCAATCTGTCTTCAAGTTACTGCACTTTACAGAGCTAACGTGTCAGACAGGGGGATACTATAACCTCATACCATATATGTGTGTACATATTATTTTGTATTATTTGATTTATAAAATGTTCCACAGTAGACACATTTCTTGTCACTGATCCATAATCATGCATTTTCACGCATACATCTGAAAACAAATTCATCTCACCTACAATAGGAATGTGGTAATTATTATCCACAAATAGCCACATATCCTACAATTATCTGCAGGTTCATACTTGTCAACCCAAAGTCAGAGGTCAATGATCAAGAAGTGCTCGATGATCAATGCTAATCACCCCAGCAGTGTCTGGATTGGTAGAAGCACGACCTACTGAAGCTGTACATCTCATATGAACACTGATTATCATAACAGATGAGTGATAATTGTGACAATCGTGCACCCAAGAAGTGATAACTGTCAAGCAGAGTTTTATGATGACAATTTGCGTGATAAACTAGTGAAAGTTATAAAGTGAATAAGACAGTGAAGAAGTCTATTACCCAACCAATTGGAAGAGTCTAAAGAAATGACATTTTAGTTTAACTTGTAAAAACTGTAATTGATTTCGCCAAATTGGTTTTTTTTAAAATATAAATTTTGTATCAACAGTCACACACAATCACCACAATTAGATAGATGTAAATAAAGAGGATATAAATTGTATTCACCAGCTTTATTCATTCAATATAGTTGATACTGAGTTTGGTTGAATTTTTATTAATATCACAGGTGGTCACTTAGCGAAGGTGGCGCAGTAAGGTCTGACTGTTCTTTGAATATTTTCAGTCCAGATACTTTCACAGCCGTGACTATCGAGTGATACCAGTGTATTTCTCTGTCACTGGGACCTCACACATTCAGGAGAGAATACTATTTCTACTCTAGCACTATCATCTCAGTTATATAAAACCTTCTGCTACATATATCTCAGCAAGATGGCATCAAGCTATATATATCAACAAGATGGCATCAAGCTATATATCTCAACAAGATGGCATCAAGCTATATTTCTAAACAAGATAGCATCAATCTATGTATCTCAACAAGATGGCATCAAGCTATATATCTCAACAAGTTGGCATCAAGCTATACATCTCAACAAGATGGAATCAAGCTAAGCATCTCAACAAGATGGCATCAAGCTATGTATCTCAACAAGATGGCATCAAGCTATGTACCTCAACAAGAAGTTATCAAGCTATGTCTCTCAACAAGATAGCATCAAGCTACATATCTCAACAAGATAGCATCAAGCTATATACCTCAACAAGAAGTTATCAAGCTATGTCTCTCAACAAGATAGCATCAAGCTATATATCTCAACAAGATAGCATCAAGCTATTTATCTCAACAAGACGGCATCAAGCTACAAATCTTAACAAGAAGCTATCAAGCTATGTTTCTCAACAAGATGTTATCAAGCTATGCATCAAAATCTCAACATTAACAGGACACATTATACATAAACAATGTGGAATATCTAAAAACAATAAATAAACAAAAGACAAATTTGCTGTTACAATATCCAATAAGTAAAATATGTTTCAATAGCCACAAGACAAACCAAATTCACAAGTCCACTGACAACATTTCAAAAATATAAAAAAGAAATATGCGATAGCATTCTTTGAAAAAGAAAATGACAGTACAAAGTTATTGTAACAAAACTAAAAAAACTATCAAAAGATAAAGCAAAGTCAAAATAAGAAAGCAGATTTAAACAGAAGCCAAAATCATAAGTTCCAGAACCAAGACTATTGACCTATAAACACGGGTACACACAAGGAAAAAGAAGAACAAGTATTAGAAGAGACAAGAGCAAAGACACAACAATTTCCCATTGCAGTTATGGTTAAAAAAAGAATGAAGCACTGAAAAACATTTTTTGCACACAATGCTAGTCAAAACTTAGATGTAATATTTTATATTTATGAATCTTGATTTTATTATGTAAATGGAAAAGAAAGCAGATCATATATTCCAGGAATATGGTATCAAGTTATATTTCTCTTCTTAAGATAACAAGGCATGATCTAAACTCAGATATTGCCTAAATAGTAGTTATTTCATTAGTTAAGGACAAGTACTTACCAGGTGGCACACTTTCGATGGGGTATGGCACATTTTCACTGAGGAATGGCTCACTTTCACTGGGGTATGGCATAACTTCACTGGGGTCTCGTGTTATAACCTTTTCCTTTTCAATAGCCACTGGTGTCCGATAGCCATCTGGTTCTTAAATAGAAAATTAAACATGAAAATATAAAGGAATAACTAAACTATAAACAACATTCACCTCAGTCAAAATTTTACATCAAAGAAATACATTCAACTACAAATCTAAAAGTCCCAGAATAATGAACTAATAACATTAGCAATACACATAGTATGAAGGGCTAGTAATATTCAGAAGAAAAAAAAACAAATATTTACAAATGTTGAGCTACATAAACTTGTCAAGAAAAACTATTGCCGATTAGTACAAAATAACGAATAAGCTGTCTGAAATGACAGACACTGGATGCCACATATTACAGCCCATCTGAGGTTGATTTTAGCCAAGAACTACTTACTCGGAGTAACCAATAGGACATGCACACCATCATAGCTGGCACACGCTGGAATTGGGTTGTCCATGTCCTCAGAAGAGATCCCAATGCCATCACAAGAACATCTATGCTATGGACCCCCGAAGGAAAGCAAAAGAGAGGCAGACCAAAAACAACTTGGCGGAGAATTGTGGAGGCTGAGATGCAAAAAATGAACCAGAGCTGGCGCACTGAGGCTTGTGCACAAAGGAAGCATATTACTCACATTAGAATAAAGCAATCCACTTTCTCAGGGCATATTATGAGAAGAAGAAATTCATTTATCACCTTTTAACTTCCCAAGGTGCATAGGCCTTCAAAAAACGTCTGCCAAGTCTTCTTGTCCTGTGCCGTCTGCTCAAGGTCTTTCCATGTCTTCTTCATCCCCTTTATGTCTGTCTCCAGTTTTCTTCTCCGTGTGTTCTTTGGTCTTCCTCTACACCTCTTATCCTTGGGATTATAGAACAAGGACTGTCAGGCAGTGCTATCTTGTCTTGTCTTTGATCAACAAACACTCAGCGTTGTTAGCTCCTGGTGACTTACAGTGCTATTAAAAGGTTTCCTCAATGTGTGTACTATTCATCTCCTGCATCATCTTCTCATCACTTGTCTGGATCTTGTCATCAGTTCCACATTCGTGATCTGTGTCATACCACTTCAATCCTTCTATTCTACTCAAGCATCCAGAGAAGAAGAAATCTGGAATATTCTGTGACAACAGAACAAAATCAAGGAAAACAAGAGGATGACAAAGAGAGAAGACACTGGACAGTTTAACGTCACGGTATGTAAAGAAGTCACCAAAAGAATTTATAAACAACTTTAGGGACAAGAAGATGTGGAGAGACATGATCACCTATGTCACCAGGCATGGTACTTGAAGAAGTAAATGAAAGATGCTGTCAGGTCATGTGGTTCTTGAGACAATATCACACTTTGTGTATCAGGATGGTGACTTCAGGCCATGAGTATTTGGAAAACGATATCAGAGTTTGTTTGAAAAAATTCATAAATTGTGTAATAATTTTATAGTTGACATAATTAGCTCATATCTTCATTGCTATTGCTGTTCTCACTTCATCACTATTTCTGTTTTCACTTCATCACTATTTCTGTTTTCACTTCATCACTATTTCTGTTTTCACTTCATCACTATTTCTGTTTTCACTCCTTATGGAGTCCTCACTGCAGCTGGTTTTCTTGCAAGAAGTCTTGACCAGAGCATTACACTCATATAGCAATTTTTTTTACATGAAGGTAGCTCATTTTTAAAGAGTTTATGTTATATGGATAATGCAAACTCTACACAAAGCAATTATTTGACTGCCATAGTAACACATGTTACGTAAGAAACAAGATGACATCAAAATAGGTTCCTCTTCTATTGGAAGATGGAATTATGATTACATTTCTCTGCAAAGCAGGCATGAAAGGGCCTGAAATTCAGCAGAGGTTTTTAGTACAATGTGAGGATCCTTGCTATCATGGTATTCAGTGTTAAAATGGTGCAAATCATTCCAGGAGGATCAAGAAAGCACAGAGAATGAAGCACATAAATCAAGGCCAGTAAATGTCATCAATGATGTGACAAGTGAGAGGGCTAATTAGCTCATAAATACGAGGTGTGTTCAAATGAAACCCGTCCCAGTGGCTTTATAACAAATATATGTAAGGTACATCAGCAGGAGTAGTAGAATTAAATACAGCAATTGTTATGAAGCAAGTACTCACTGGGGTTCTTTAGAAATAGTCACCATAGGCATTCAGACACGCATCTCACTGCTTGGGTAGACGGCGGATGCCGTCCGAGAAAAATGACTTTGGTTGCTTATTGGACCATTTGGTCACCGAGGCCCTGACGTCTGCATCGGAGTCGAATCATTGTCCCTTTAGAGATTTTTTTAAGGGTCCAAACAAATGAAAGTCACATGGTGACAGATCAGGGCTGTAGGCTGGGTGTGGCAGAACTTCCCACTTTTTCCTTGCTAACACTTCCTGCACAATGTTCGCAACATGTGGACGAGCATTGTCGTGCAACAGAATCACAACACGCGAAAGCATGCCGGGTCGTTTATTCTTGATGGCTGTATGCAGGTTGTCTAGTGTGTCTTTGTAGCGGATGGCATGGATGTTCACGCCAGGCTCTTTAAAGTCTACCAATAGAAGCCCTTCATGGTCAAAAAATGCGGTCAGCATAACCTTACCGGCAGAAATCTGTGACTTGAACTTTTTGGGTTTTGGTGATCCGGGATGTTTCCATTGCATGCTCGCTGATTTGCTGCACGGCTCAAAGTGGTGGCACCACGACTCATTGCCTGCCACTATGCGCAACAGAAATGCATCACCCTCCTCTTCGTAACGCAGCAGGTGGTTCAAACTCCACCCCATGCGTTCTTCCTTATGGTGATCGGTCAGCAACTGTGGGACCCATTGTGAACACAACTTTTGATACTTCAGTTTCTTCCTAACCACCATTTGAACTGTCCCAGGAGACACAGCGAATTCCTCTGCTAGCGAACGTAAGCTCTGATGACGGTCCACCCGTATTGCTACATCAATCTCGGCGATGGCTTCTTCTGTCACAACAATATGCACCTGACCTGGCCGCGGAAGGTCTTTCGTTAACTGACGTCCTTCTCGAAACATTCATGCCCAGTATTTCACTGTAGTCTTAGACACACTTTTGTCACCATACACTGCTTTCATTCGGCGATGAATGTCGACTGGTCGACAGCCTTCGGCTGTTAGGAACTGAATCACCGCTCGCTGATCGACCTTGGACGGATTCCTTATCACACCAGCCATTATTTTAACGGTCTGCAGCACAACCAATGAATACTAGGAGAATGAACACTTACACACTTGTACATTCGTATGTGCTTATTACATCAGATGTGACGTCATCATGCTCCTCCTACGAATGTCCACTTGGCGCAGCACGGTCGGGTTTCATTTGAACATGCCTCGTAGTATCAGAAGCATTTCTTTGTCTGAAGTGGCTGTGCAACTTAACATTAGTTCAACAGTGTTGAAACATTGCTCTATAACAACCTGGGGATTCAATAAAGTCTGCAGGATAGTGCCCAACCACTTGTCTCCAGAGCATAAGGCAGACTCAGTTGACATTGTAATGGTTCTCAATCAATGATTTCACAGGGACAAAGATTTTACACAGACTCAGTTCACATTTTAATGGCTCTCAATCAACGATTTCACAGGGACAAAGATTTTACATCTGGAAGTAAACATGCCAGTACTGAGCAGAAATGACAAAATTTACTTCAGATTGAAAAAAAAGTTTATGAGGGCCAGTATAAGAACACTTAGGAGCCATAAAATTTAGGTCAAATATCAGATAAAATAATGTAATCTGATGTCAACTGAAATATTTGTCTTCAAAACTGGAATAAAAAACTTCCAGAATGGTGAGCAAATTTATACTGAATGAGGGAAAGTTCTTTTAAAAAATGACACACAATTTTTTTTTTTTTACTGCTCATTGAAAGATTAAAAAATAATAAGTCCCAGTCAAATTTTAACATCCCTTATATCCCTGACAAGACGGTATCAAGCCCTAAGTACTGTACAAGTTATGCCAGACCAGAAAAATGACATCAATTCATGTGTAACAGGGAGATAATAGGGCAAATTCTATTAAGTTGTCAGCATTTTGACATACTGCTATCACAAAGAAACATTTTTCAAGACTTTTATAGTGATGAATGAATCTTAAAATGGGAAAATTGTAGTGAGAGATGCTAATCTGAAGAAATTACTTCAACCTAATGTCAAATTCAGTGAGAACTGGGTTCACAAATCAGTGCCATATTGATTTTTCTGAATAGGTCTGTGCTTGAGAATGTTCAGTAAATGTATCTACTATCATTTTTTGGTAAATTTAACCTAATGATGAAAGAAATTATGAAATTCCATCAAATATAATAATCTCAAAATTGATAATTTTAACTAAATTAAAGGTGTTTGTGCTTTCTTGAAATAAAAAATGCTGACATGTTGCCTGCTTTGCCAGGATGCACTGTTTTTCCAGAATGCACCACATATGTATCAAAAAGTGATGCGAGAACTAGCATGTTAGTCTTATAAATCAAAAAGATGTACATCCATGTGTAACAGAGTAAGAGTAAACTGTGTTAAGCTATGAGGGTTAGAAAGATGACGTCAAGACATGAGACATAATGCTTTCAGGCCATGTGTATCATAGTAGTTAGGGGCATTTCCTGAATATCAGAAAGATCTTAATGTGTAAATGGAAAAAATAGGCAGATCATATATTCTATGAATATGAAGTTATGTTTACCTTCTAAAACTAAATAAGGCATGGTCTGAACTTAAGCACTGCCTATACAGTAGTTGTTTTATTAGTAAGAAACATGTATTTACCAGGTGGTACACTTTCATCAGTGTATGGTACACTTTCACCAGCATATGGTACACTTTCATCAGTGTATGGTACACTTTCACCAGCATATGGTACACTTTCACCAGCATATGGTACACTTTCACCAGCATAAGGTACACTTTCACCAGCGTATGGTACACTTTCACTGGGGTATGGCACACGTTCATTGGGGTTTCCTAGAAAAATCCGCTCCTCGTCTGTTGCCACTGGTGTCTGACCGACGTATGGTCCTTAAATAAAATTATATAACGTGACATCACCGAGTCAGAGTGGTATAAAATGAACTCACTGTGCTTACATGAACTATTTATTACAAACATTATTGGACACCCGAGATCGACACCTAGTGGTGTCACTGTCCAGTTTACCTAGCTGTAAATGGGTATCCAAATCTGCTCAAGTTAGATGAGGCAAAGGCAGCGAGAAAGGGAACTGGTCACCCGACCTCATAAAGCTGGAGCTAGTTCAATGAAGTCTATGGCACTACCTTTTTTTTTAACCTATGACATACTCCTGATTTTGTTTAGGTATTTACTCATAGAAACATTACAGGCTTAAAGAAACAACACCCAACAACGGCATCGACTCTGGTACAGTAACTATGCCTTAAAATTAATAGAAGTGACAGATTAAATTTATGTTACAAAACCTACAAAAGCCTGCCAATCAATAATGGAAACAAATGATGAATGGAACTTCTTCAGGACAACAATGCAGGAGATAGGATAGTAAGAAACCAATGTGGGATTCAAAAAGGTAGGAAAGAATAAAAGAAAAGGCACTTTTTGGTAGAATAGATATGCAATTCTAAACAACAACAAAAGGATCACAAAATATGGAAGGAAGGCTAACTGATCATGTTGTCGAAGAAGAGAGATTTGCAAGACTGCACAAATTATATAGGAATAATGTTATTGTCAGTCAATCAATCAATACCCTTTAGTTCCCCAAGGAGCACAGGCCTTAAAAAAACACATGCCAATTCCTCCTGTCACGTGCCATCAGCTCAAGTTCTTTCCATGTTTTCCTCATCATTTTCACTTCTGTCACCAGTTCTCTTCTCCACATGTTTTTTGGTTTACCTCTGCCTCTTTTTCACTGGAGATTCCCGAACAAGGACTGTATTGTAAAGCTATCAACAGGTTTCCTCAGTGTGTGTCCTATCCATCGCCAGCGTCTGGTTCTTGTCATCAGTTCCACATTAGTGACTTTGTCATACCATTTCAGTCCTTCTATTCTACACAAGCACCCGTTTATAAAAATCTGTAGCTTTTTGGTTGTTGTTTTTGTTGCTCTCCATGTCTCAGAGCCATACAATAGGACTGACTTGGCATTTGAGCTGAAGATTCTTGTTTTTTGTATTGGACTTGATTTCTCTTGATCTCAATATATTTCCCATTGCAATGAAAGCTCCTCTTGCTTTTTGTTACTCTACTTGTTACTTCAACCACCTTCCTCAGATACCTTATTTCTGAGGTCTGGATGTGGCTTTTGTGGATTCTAGTCATTGCCCATGACCCAGATCCATATGTCAAAACTGGGACATAGGTGAAGCAGTATACAGCCATCTTCATCCTTTTGCCAATCTCTCTTTTGCTGAGGAATCCTCGATTTACTGCTTGGAAAAAGTCTCCCAGCTGCTGCTCTAAGGGTAGCCAACTCTTCTTTGATGCCTTCCTTCCTGTCTATGATAGCTCCAAGGTTTTTAAAGTGGTTGACCTGCTCCAGGATCTATTCTTCCAGCTTAATCTGATGCATTTTTTTCCTCTCATGTTATCACCATGGTTTTTATTTTAGAGCTGCTGATAACCATCCCTCTCTTCTCCAGTTCTTCCTTCCAGACTAGCAGGTTGGATTGAAGATGTGTCTCTGATTTAGCAATAAGGGCAACATCATCGGCAAATGCTAGCTCTAAAATACAGACCTGACTCATCTTCCAGTACCCCACTGAATCATTTTTTGGTCCTTTCCTTACATGTTTTGATGACATCATCCATGAGGAGTATGAAAAGATAAGGTGACAGAATATCACCCTGTCTTACACCAGTGGTGGTCCTGAACTCTACCGACTCACATAATTTCTGCAAGTCTTGTAGAAACTCTGTACAGCATGGATCAGAGGTGCTGGAATGTTCTTCCTTGCCAAGTAGTCTCAAAGTTTGCTCCAGGGGACCTTGTCAAACACCTTCTCCAGATCCAAGAAACAAAGATGCATCTCATCTTTGTACTCGAGGACCTTTTCACTCAGCTGCCTGAGTGTGAAGATAAAGTTCTGAGTACTTTGGTTTTCTCGGAAGCCATACTGGACCTCATCCATTTGTGGTTCAGCCTGGCGTCTGAGTCTCTGCTTCAGTATTCTAGAGTAAATTTTACTAAGGACACTAAGCTGGGATATGCCTCTATGATTTCCACATTGTTGGTTGTCACCCTTTCTCAAAATTTCGGTTTAATGGCAACCATCTTTGCTCCAACATGTGACAACACATAAGGGAGTATTTTTCTCTTATTTCTATAGTTTCATGTTCTCCACTTAATTCTCACTTTCTTTCCCTCCTGTATCTTGTTTGTCTTTCCCTGACGAAGGCCTTGTGGCCGCAATGTAGGTTTTTCTTGTCCTTTCTCTTTGTAAGACGTATTACTATTTGTGTGTTTTTGTATTTAAAAAAAAAAAAAAAAATGGGACCTAATACGCGTCAACAGTGAGGAATGCAGTTAGCGACCCATAGCTAGACTGCTTGTGTCAGGGTCAGCAAACCAGAGCTGACCAAGACCCTACTCCACCTCCAAGTGGTGGTCCTGGAAACAGGCTGCATCACTGCAGTCTGGCTGAGTGAGTAGGGATCGAAGAGGGAAGGCTAATCCGGTCCCAAAAATGCCGTGCTGAAGTCGGATGTGTCGGACGAAAGGTGCAAATATCGCAGCTTCACTGTAAATGGACACAACGCAACCAACGTCCTTTGCAGGATGAACAAAGAAGAAGAAGTAAAAAAATTTTTTTTACTTTACCGTTTTACCCCCCTCTTACGGCAGTTCTCCTCATATACTCATATCATACCACCAGAAGTATCTCCACCAGAAGTATCTTCACCAGAGGTCTCTCCACCAGAGGTCACTCCACCAGAGGTCTCTGCACTAGAGGTCTC
The DNA here is from genome assembly GCA_024509875.1 of Oreohelix idahoensis. Taxonomy (NCBI): domain Eukaryota; kingdom Metazoa; phylum Mollusca; class Gastropoda; order Stylommatophora; family Oreohelicidae; genus Oreohelix; species Oreohelix idahoensis. The sequence continues at coordinate 708,765 of JAMPIV010012843.1, read as the reverse complement.
TATACCAGATGTCTCTACACCTGAAGTCTCTGCACTAGAGGTCTCTCCACCAGAGGTCTCTCCTTGTTCCATTTCACTGGTATCTGATTCCTGCCTGCTTTTGAAAAAGAATGTATACTGTGAACCATTTTAACTTTCATTCATTCATTCAAAATCTTTCAGCTACCAAAGGAGCACAGGGCTTCAGCAAACGTCTGCCAAGTCATGCTGTCCTTTCAAGGTCTTTTCATGTCTTCCTCATTCCTTCATGTCCGTCTCCAATTCTTTTCCCCATGTGTTCTTCAGTCTTCCTCTACCTCTCTTACCCCTGGGGATTATAGAACAAGGACTGCCTTGCAACATTATCAACAGGTTTTCTTAGTGTGTGTCCTAAGCATCACCACCATCATCTTCTCATCTCATGTTTTACTAGCACTTATCTGGTTCATGATATCAGTTCCATATTAGTGATCTTGTCATAGCCACACTAACCACTATCAGGAATTTTGTTGTTGGCAGACGTTGGCGGGTGGTGTTCATAGCATTGGTAATGTAATTCAGAAGCATGTTACTGAGATTAGATTTAGTTTAAAATTTTAACTAGGCATATGATTCGCTACAAGAGGTCAACGTCAAACTCCAACACAGAAGAAATGTCAAAAATTACAACTGGAAAATATCCAAATGGTCCCCAATATTTTTATTCAAGATATACACTGCATGTCACAAAAGTACGCTGGATCCCTTGTCCATTACATATATGTACTTCCAGTCAATCACATGCTCTCCTTGTCATAGCACATGACAATCAAAGATCATTTGCCTTTCCACAGACAAATATAAGACTCACTCTAGCAGGGACACATCGACTCTTGATAACAACACATGCTCAAAAGATCTCCCATAGATCTACTATAGAAACATACTTGCGTAGCTTCCAATTCATTAATGATTAAACATCCTTTGTTTTCATCAGATACATATATCAAGACTCATAAGTCATACTGACGTGAACACGTCCGCTCACATTTGAAAACACCAGCCCAAAGATCCTGTAACTATCCACACGTTACTCTTCACAACTTACATACAGTAGAACTCCATTTATCCGAACCCCATGGGACCGAGCATCATTCGGATAATCAAATGTTCGGATAATTGGATTACATAATGTATCGAGTACAGGTACACATATTTCTAAAAATAATTAACCATCACAAGGAAAATACACTATAAAACATATTTACTTGTATTGTAATAATAATACCCACATTGTATTAGATCACTGTATCACCAAAATCTTTTATTACACTGCAGTGCATGTACTACTTGTATTAATTATTTTTGTTAAGAAAGAGAAATGTTTTCAAAATAACATTACAAACGATTCAAAACCAGGCGCAACTTACGTATATATGTACTTGCACAGATGTAGCCCACTATTTAAAATAATGAGGAATCCTCTTTTGCACCAAACTGGATAGTCTCCTTTTGGCTGCTAAGTCCCGCATTCTCTTCAACAGCAGAAGCTGTGTAGGACAGCTGTCATCTTCTTGCTCGTACCAAGCCATCGCTATTTCTAGTGCTATAAAAGCCTCTTCAGGACTCGGTCGACGTTTTGGTTTTTCTTCATAATCTACAAGTACATCATGTACTTCTGAGGAGTCTTCATCATCGGTCACTACATGTATTTGGTTTTTTTCTTGCACAAAAGACAAAATTTCTTCGTCATTCAAAAACTGAAAACCAGAATCATTATCATCTTCTAGCCACATGTGTGCATCATTTTTGTCACAGTCCGAAAATCCGGGCATTGCTTGAAACAGTTCCACAACTTCATTTATACAATCATCATTTGTGTCCACTGCAGTAGTTTCATTTCCTCCTTTTTTCCCAAGCAATCTACTCCAAGCCTTGTTGAGATTATCTTGTGACAGGTGGTCCAAGCATCAGCTAACATATAGCAGCAGTCTTTGAGATTAAGCTTTTTGGAAAAGGCCACCACACTTTCTTCATCTTCAGCCAACAATAAACGACGCATGACTTCCTTCTTGTACATCTTTTTAAGCTTTGCTATAACACCCTGATCCATTGGTTGAATCAGTGCTGTTACATTGGGAGGCAGAAAAATTACTTTAAAATTTGCATCAACTGCATTCAACTGCATCCGTCTCTGGATGAGATGGTGCATTGTCCAGTAGAAGAATTACTTTTCCAGTTTTCTTTTCTTGTTCTCTCAACCTCTTCACATTTGGGATGAACTGATTTGTATACCAATCAAGAAATATTTCACTATTCATCCAAGCACTCTTCTGTGCTTTGTAACACAATGGGAGCCATGTCACATTCTTTAAACAACGTGGTTTTTTGGCTTTGCCGATCATTAGCACCGGTAAACGATGACTTCCACTGGCATTCGCGGCTACCAAAATTGTTACTCTCTCTTTGCACTTTTTAAACCCAGGGGCAGCTGCTTCGCGCTGAGATGCAAGTGATTTTTGAGGCAATGATTTCTAGTATAAGCCAGTCTCATCGGCATTATACACATCATCGAGTGAATAACCTTCTTCTTCAAAAAAAGCCAAGAATGTTTCTTTAAAATTTTTAGCGGCAGTTGCATCGCTAGATAAAGATTCCCCTTGAATCTCCAATTCTCGTATGCCATGACGAGATTTAAAGTTTCTTAACCATCCCTGGCTAGCCTTAAAGTCAGGAGGACCGTCAAGTTGATTGTTGAACTGAAGTGGCTTTTCACACAACAGAGAACCAGAGATAGGTTCCCCTTTGCTTCTTCTTTGCACAAACCATATATACAAAGCCTCTTCCAATTTCACATCTTTCGCATTTCTCATGGTTTTACGTTTCTTCGACCCATTTTCACTATCAAATTTCGATGCAAAACTCATAATTTTATCTTTGTTACTTTTGATGTCAGAGACGGTAGCTTTCCCAACATTGAAAATCCTCGCAAGTGAAGACACAGTTTCACCTTGTCCTAGTCTCTTGATAATTTCTGTTTTCGTTTCAATTGACAAAACATTGTGGTTCCTTTTATATGCTTTAGGCCTACTGGAAGATGCCATATCGCACAGAGAAATACTTGTACACCAAAATTATTCTGCTGTAGTAGCAGACACAATTATTTTAAGTTGAACTGTCTGTTTAGCCAGTGTTCTACCTAGAACGCACACGTACACTGGATTGGTAAACCAGATATTAACTGACTTTATGATCTAACTGACTTCCTGTACGTAAGCGACCGACCATTAGCCATCCCATTCTCTACAAATTGTTCGCACACATTTGAAGTTTGCCGCATCAAAAGATTCAGAATTTTAGTCTAACGTGACTGTGGCATCTGATTTTTTTTTTTTCTGGAAAAAGTGTTCGGATAATTGGATGTTCGGATAATTGGGGTTCGGATAAATGGAGTTCTACTGTACTTCATTCCCTTTCAACGCATTTTACAAGAGCGCATTGTGGAACAAAAGCACCACTGCAAAATACCCGTTGTAGTTTACTGTACCCCAGAGTGGCTCCTAACAATGGTCAAATATCCAAAAGAACAGATCAAATGTACAACACGCATGCTCAGAAATGTTTAGAGATGCTAGGATGTTATATACGATAATTTTAGAGGCCTTCGTAGGCTTACAAAGAATTTACTGTTACATTACTGATGCCATAACAAAAAAAGCAACACATGATATGGTGCCTTTTCTTTAATGTGAGAACAGGTACTCAATACATTTTCATACTCTGGTTTCTGATAATCCTATTAGGAGTTAATGCTAAAATTCTTCACAGTCCAGACATTCCAGCATCAGTTCATTATCTTCCCATTAAGCATGTCACTGGTCACTGTTGCTTAGTCATCACTGTCAATATTCTCCTTTTATACTTCTCAAGGAACAGTGGGCTGTCACTGGAGTTTGGTCCCTGCAGTAAGCCTGCACTCAAGCACCTTATGTGATCTTGCAGTGATGTTTTCTGTAGTAATTTGTTTTATGTGATGAGGTTGCCAATTCCAAGCAGAACCTCACATCAGTCACTGCATGCAACCTGCTTGAAGGTTGTGGATCAGTGATTTCACACTGCATTTTTTTTTTGGACTCTGTTGAAGCCACTGAGTTGTTTTTAGTGGCTCCCAAGATTCATCCAACAGTATGATTCATCCAATGATGACTGGTTCTATTTGCTCAATGCCAATAGGACAGATGGTACTATTCAATCAATGCCAACAGATCTAATTTAATTATTTTTTCAATGCTGAGTGGTCTAATGGTACAACTAGTCCAATGCTAATAGGTTCAATACCAGTTCATTCAAAGGCATGATTAGCTAATGCTGAATCATCCAATTGGTCCAGCGTTATTTATTTTGGCACATGCTTCCTTCATCAGTTTACAGTACTGTTGCCATTTTGTCCTGTCAAAAATGTCCATTTCATTTCCTTAATTTTGTCCACTCCACTGCTACTTTTTGCTTTCGTTCTATTGTAAAATTTCAGACTGTGCCAGTGACAGTCTTAATTTTGACATTCCCTGAAGCCAATTCACTCTGTCAGCTCATCTGTTTGTCAGACTGTTGCTGGCTGCCAAGTAAAAATTAAAGCAGCTTCTTCTTTGATTTCCGTCTATTGCTCATTAAATATTCATTTGAGAGATTTCTCCAGGGAAACCCAGCACTGTAAGTCTTACGCCATCTTCTGGCCAGCAGCCGTCTTGTTAGAGTAACATTACCTACCCGTTGACCACATGCACAGCAGCATTTCACTAGTCCTCCGTAAACTCATGTCTATGATCCTTCTGATCAAAACTTAAATTGTTTGTTTAATCAGGGAAACATGAAGTCTTGGATGTACCAATCGCTTCATAATCTCAACTCGTAACCTGTCATGGGTCGTAGGGGTGTCATGGTGGAAGCATCAGCAGACAGGGTCCTCCACTGCTCTCTATCCTCAGCAATGCATACAAGTGTGGAAAAAACCGTGCCCTGCCCATTCTTTGATTTTATCAGCCCAGGATTTTCTTTGCCTTCCTCTTCTCCGTTTACCTTCGACTGTTCCCTGGAGGATCATTTTTCAAAAGGGAGTCATGACGAGTTACATGCCCAAACCAGGCAAGCTTTTGACATTTCACTACTGACAAAAGTGGTTCTTGGTGGCCTGCATAGGTGTTTTTTTCTCTCTAACATAGACATTTGTTTTGTGCTCTTTATAGAAAATGTGCAAATTTCTTCTATAACATTTATACTCGAAAGCCTGAATCCTTCGCTCCGTATCTGCAGTGAGTGTCCAGCCCTCACAGCCATACAAGAGAATAGATAATACAAGTGATTTGTATAATTTGATCTTCACAGGAAAACTGATGTTATTTTTCCAGATCACATTCAGCCTTGTCATGGCAGCTGAGGCCATCTCAAGTCTTGTCTTGATTTCTTTACTTGATCTTCCATCACTACATATAGTGGACCCCAGATATTTAAAGGTGTTAAAATCTTCTAACGTTTGCCCATTTAACGTAATGTTGGTCGGAACATGTTTCTTATGGCTATTCACCAATATCTTGCTTTTTTTCGATCGCTTATGCACATGCAAAAACAACAGTGCCAGGTGTTAAGGGTCAGAGCCAGGGCCATAGATATGAAGGGGGTTTTAGGGGGTTGAAAGCCCCCCCCCCCCCCCAGGGTTTGGTGAAAAACATTTGTGGGGTAATTATACTGTACCAAACATGTTTTGTGCCGAATTTTTTTTATAACCCATCCCCCCTCCTTTATTAAATCCTATCTACGGCCCTGGTCAGAGCAATGAGTTTGACTATGAAGCCTGTAAGCTGTAGGCTAGTGGACACATTACGTTTGGAACCCGACAACAAGAGTGAATTTAAATAGAGATTTCCTATCACAGTGTGAAAAATGACTCATTAACACAGCACATTGGAATCCGGTTTATTTCCTAGTGTCTCTGGGTAATCACTTATACTGTTAATATATTATATGCCTAGTTATTAGCTTGTACATAATGGCTAGCGGTAATTTACTTTTTTTTTTTTTAAACCCACATACTCAATATTCAGTAGTATGTAGAGATTTTTCCTTGGTGTTATACTTAGTGTAAATAACTTATAGGAGGCAGTCATAATTTTTTGTTCGAACTCCTTAGGCTCGGAGCGGAACCAATGAATATCTATTTTATAGTTAAAATAACTTACAAGTCATTTCAAGATTATTAACCCACTAACCAAGGGAAGAGTTTTTCTATAACATGTAAAGTTATGATGTATTAAAGGGGTAGAAGCTCATTACATATGTATGTACTCATTTTGGGGTTATATTTTCTTTTTGGTACCAACCCCCCACGGGGCATATACTAATTTGATTATGTGGTGTGGTAGTGTTAACATTTTAATGTAATGGAAACTCAAGTGATATCATATAAAGAATAATGTATCCTCACATCAGGGACTACATTTTGGAAACCTATATGTTCGATGTGGATGAGGACATAATTTGATTTTACTAAAAGAGTTAATGTTCTGATGTACATGTATGTACAAATAATTTTCTTCTATGTAAGCTGCATGTAAACATTAAGGTCTCGATGTTGAGAATTGGAATTGTGTAATGACCAGTAAGGACAGCCCTTATTGAAGGGACAATGGGAAGGACTTGCTTAGCAAATAAAACAAGGAAATTATGCACGCATAAATGTTAAATACGCAGCAATAGAGACCGCAGTCAGCAACTCATAGCTTGACTGCCTGCGTCAGGACCAGCGAACCAGAGCTGGTCAAGACCTCACTCCACCTCCACGTTGTGGTCCTGGAAACAGTCTGCAGCTGTGCAGTCTGGCTGAGCGAGTGTGGATCGAAATGGGAAGGCAAACCCGGTCCTAAAAAATGCTGTGCAGAAGTCGGATGTGTCGACCGAAAGGCGCAGATATCACAGCTTAGGCGTAAACAGACACAACGCAACCACCGTCCTTTTCAGGGCGAACGAAGAAGAAGAAGAAGAAATACAAATTTATTTTATGCTTGGTAATTTGCCTAGAAGTAATGAATGTGTGCTCATTGAATCAGCAACAGAAATACTTGGTAAAAGAAAGAAAATAAACAAACCATGGGTTACAGATGACATTCTAAAGTTATGTGATACACGGCGGGAAATGAAAAAGGTTAAGAAAGAGGTTCCTGAATAATAATAATAATAAATTCTTTAAGCGCCAAACACGGCGCATAAGGCAGAAACCAGTGCTCTCCAGGTTGTTCGTTGTGACGCCACTCCTCTTAGCTCTTGCACATTATTTAGGCCCAACGTTCTTCCTTCTCTTATTATTGTTCTTCTGAGTGTTTCTTTTGGTCTTCCTTTTTTCCGCTTACCCTCAGGAACCCAAGTGAGCGCCTGTAGTGGTATTCTGTTGTTTTGCATTCGTAGGACATGACCGATATATGACCATCGTCTTTTCCTTATATAGTCGGAGACATATTTCTGCCTAGAGTCTTCTCTTATTTGTCGATTAGTCTTGAATTCTTTCCAACTGATGTTCATGAGTTTTCTAAGACATTTGTTCTCGAATGTATTCAGCTTGTTCTCCAATGATTTTGTTATTTTCCAACTCTCACAGCCGTATGTTAACACTGAGATAACATTTGAATTAAACAGACGAAGCTTGGTATGTATATTCAATGATCGTAATTTCCAAATGTTAGATAATCTATTGAAGGCGCTAGCTGCCAAAGCAATTCTAGTATGGATTTCTCTTGTTGTGTCACCATCCTGAGTCATTTTACTGCCTAAATAATTGAAACTTTCAACTTTCTGTAGTTTTTCCTGAAGCAGCATGGCAATACAGTATGGTGAACAAAAATATTAGGATGAAAATGAAACAGGCCAAAGAAAAATGGGTAGCTGATCAATGTGAGTCCATTAATACGGGGCTAATAAAAGGTAACAGCAAGGCAGCTTTTGACACATTAAGAAAACTATCAAAACCTCAACAGCCCAGGGTAACTGTCATAGAAGATAGCAATGGGGCTCTGCTCAATGAAAAAAACAGCTGTAACGAGAAGGTGGACAGAATATTGTAAAGAATTATATAACTGTAAACTTGACACTGACTTAGGCATATTAAACAACATTAAGTGCGAAAACAGGGAACTCGGAAATGCAGCAATATTACGGGAAGAAGTGGAAGAGGCTATATGTTTGATGAAAGGAGGGAAGTCACCGGGTGTGGATAATATACCAGCAGAGCTCTTGAAATATGGAGGACCAGATATAGTAAAAATCATGACAACAATTTGCCAGAAGATATGGAGTACAAAAAAATGGCCAAAAGAATGGACGCAGTCATTAGTAATACCGCTTCCAAAGAAAGGAAATCTAAAAATGTGCAAGAACTACAGAACCATTAGCCTTATTAGTCATCCAAGTAAGGTAATGTTAAGGATACTTTTGAACAGAATAACACAGAAATCAGAAGAAATCTTGTCAGAGGAACAGGCTGGCTTTAGACCAAAAAGAAGTACCTCAGAACAAATCTTCAATATTAGATTACTTATCGAAAAACATCTCCAACATCAACACGATTTATACCATAACTTCATCGATTTCACAAAAGCCTTCGATCGAGTCTGGCATGAAGGCTTATGGCAAGTAATGAGAAAATTCAATTTTGATACCAACATCATAGATATCATTGAAGCACTATACAAGGACGCAAGCAGTGCTGTTTTTGTAAGCAACGACATTGGAGAATTTTTCAAAACAACTGTAGGAGTTCGCCAAGGATGTATCCTGTCACCAGTGCTCTTTAATATATATCTAGAACATATTATGCAGGAGGCTCTCTACGATTATAAATCAACCATATCGATTGGAGGCCGACCTCTGTGCAACCTACGTTTTGCTGATGATATTGATCTGATAGCTGGATCAGAACTTCAAGACCTTACCTCTAGACTGGAGAAAGTAACAAGAACGTATGGGATGGAAATTAATATAGAAAAAAGCAAGATATTGGTGAATAGCCATACGAAACATGTTCCGACCAACATTACGTTAAATGGGCAAACGTTAGAAGAAGTTAACACCTTTAAATATCTCGGGTCCACTATATGTAGTGATGGAAGATCAATTAAAGAAATCAAGACAAGACTTGAAATGGCCTCAGCTGCCATGACAAGGTTGAATGTGATCTGGAAAAGTAACATCAGTTTTCCTGTGAAGATCAAATTATACAAATCACTTGTATTATCTATTCTCTTGTATGGGTGTGAGGGCTGGACACTCACTGCAGATACGGAGCGAAGGATTCAGGCTTTCGAGCATAAATGTTATAGAAGAATTTTGCGCATTTGCTATAAAGAGCACAAAACAAATGTCTATGTTAGAGAGAAGATAAACACCTATGCAGGCCACCAAGAACCACTTTTGTCAATAGTGAAACGTCGAAAGCTTGCCTGGTTTGGGCATGTAACTCGTCATGACTCCCTTTTGAAAACGATCCTTCAGGGAACAGTCGAAGGTAAACGGAGAAGAGGAAGGCAGAGAAAATCCTGGGCTGATAACATCAAAGAATGGGCAGGACATGGTTTTTCCACACTTGTACGCATTGCTGAGGATAGAGAGCAGTGGAGGACCCTGTCTGCTGATGCTTCCACCATGGCACCCCTACGACCCATGACGGGTTACGGGCTGAGATGATGATGAATGAATGTATGTTTGTTTCAGTTCCAGACAGCTGAAGAAGAGAGCGCAACAGAGAGAACGTCACATTCTCTCTCCTAACCAACATTTCAAAAAGTAGATTGCTCTTTGAGTGTCAGAACCTGTCTACATAATAACCCACCACTCAATACGCCCACTAAACAGGTGGCAATCACCAGAGAAAACCATTCACCGCAGGGTGAACCCAGTAACCACAGCCTGACACCATCAAGCATTGTGCAGTAGTGGTTCACTAATCACCTGTTCAGCTTATGCCAGTGCCAGGTGACAACCAATACCTCAACCTACTCAGCTTTGCCAGCACATTTAAATTCAGGGACCCGTGTTTTTTTCCTCGGAGTATCTAGTCTCACACAAATAGAGGAATATTATCAGTACTTAGCAGTCAACACTTATGAGTTAGGTTTGTATACAACACACCTAGTCGCTGCTCAAGGATAGAGTATTTTTCCCTTTGGATTTTAAGCGTATTCATGGCTCAAGAATAGAGAATCTGCCCATGAAGTAATAATAACATAAGCACCCTGGAGGTAGGAAGTGCTTACACAATTATACAGTGTTTTACGGACTATCATTTACTGTAGAGACTCGTGTCTGTTGTATGTCATACCTAAATGTTTTTTTGATGTTTGGATTAAGTATTTGTTAACTTTTGTTATTTTATCTATTGTTATTTTGCTGAGATTTGATTCTTGTTCTTATTTACAAATCACACAAAAATAAATCATAATAAAATTTTTAACCTTTTGTTAATGCGCTCGTTCAAAACCTTCATCCCATATCTTCTATTAAGCGAGTCTTAAGAGACTTCATAAGCTGTTACTCTTTTTCTGTCTATCAGGGAAAAAGGAGAGAGAGTGCGTGATTCTTAATATAAGTGAGTGTGGGGGCTTGGAAAGAGAGATAACTTTTCATAGATTTCCATCCAGGCTGTCTTAAGATTCTTCCGATCATGCACGTGATCTGTATTTCCTTCCTGTCTGTCTTGCAGTCCACTAGAGTCTTTGGAACTCAACAAAACACATTCACCCAGCTCACGACATGTACAGGAATTCTGTCTAATGTTTATAGCACAATTGTGTAAACAAAATAATTGTGCTAGTCACAAGTAGGAATAATTCTTCCTCTTTCGTCCATGACTCTGTGAGAATAAAATTTGAAATTTCATGACAATAAAAATAATACAAACTGACTACATGCCAAAAATTATTCCAGAATAATGACTGCATTTTAAAACCATCAACAGGCTTCCTCAATCTGTGTCCTATCTATTGCCAGCACCTTCTTCTCATCTTTTGTTTCACTGACACTTGTCTGGTTCTTGTCATCAGTTTCCATAATGGTGATCCCATCATACTATTTCATTTCTTCCACTCTATGCATGCACCCATTTATGAAAGTCTGTAACTTCATGGTTTCTGTTTTGTTTTGTCTCAGGTGAAAACAACTGACAAGTTTAAAGAACAAGTGTAAAAGTTAAGCCTAATTTCCAAAAAAAAGAAAAAGGCACAGTACATTTTGACAATTATTATTTTCATTACTTAGAATCTTACTGCATTTTCATTATTAATTTTTTTGCCTGAATTGAATAATAAATACATGTTGCTTTAATTTTTTTTTCCCAGTTAAAATAATAGGTAAAAAGGTATTTAATTTTTTTTCCCAGTTAAAATAATAGGTAAAAAGGTAAAGGATCCCGTTACACGCTCATTGAGGCATATTGGGAATATGGTGTTAGGCCCATATTTTCTTGACCATCGGCACACTAGGGGTGATGTGGTCAGCATCACACCGGCTGCCTTAAGATCGGAAACGGAAGCTAACTCTCTTGCAAATAACATTAGAACTTAACATCCGGGGCTGAAATCACGTGCACACAAGTCCTAATGCTAGAAACAATGATATCCATAAGGCGACAAAGGTCGCCTCCAGTTGTCAGAACAAAGTTTTTTTGGCGACACATGTCGCCCACAGCGTGCTAAAGGTTAACCTTCCCAGAAGTTGCTCTGGTACCCAATTCATGAGGCTGGGTCGGAGCCATTTGTTGTCTAAAAAATCCCACCTCAACTGGGGATCGAACCATGGACCACTGAGCTTGGAAGCCAGTGCACTAACCACTGCGCTATAATAGCCCCTTCAGTCATAACTGACTATGGGAATGCGCCCCTGAGCTGACAGCCCTCAGCTGCTTATTTTCCTGGTGCTCCTTTCGACGTTTTCTCCCCTCCTCTGCTTGTTGTGTGAGCCTCTCTTCGCCCAATCTGAGTTGGCGCCGTAAATAGCATCGCCACTTAGTGCGATCGGCAGCTTCATCCTCCCATGTTGCTGGATCCATGTCCAGTGCCCTCATATCTCTCTTGCACACATCTTTGAACCTCAGCTGTGGTTGCCCAACTGTTCTCCTGCCATCTGCTAGTTGTCCGTAGAAGATATCTTTTGGGATGCGACCATCTTCCATGCGGCGAACATGACCAAGCCAGCGAAGTCTGCGCTGTCTAAGCAGTGTATACATACTTTGAAGGCCAGCACGTGACAACACCTCGACATTAGTCACTTTATCTTTCCACGAGATGCCGAGGATGCGGCGTAGACACCGTAAATGGAAGGTATTGAGCCTTCTTTCCTGCTTAGCATAGGTCGTCCAGGTCTCGCTGCCATATAGGAGTGTGCTGGTGACACAGGCATTATATACCGCAGCTTTGGTCTTCATTGTGAGTTTGGAGTTTCCCCAAACACGCGATGTGAGGCGGGCAAAGGTAGCTGCAGCTTTGCCAATGCGGCTGTCGATTTCTGTATCCAGTGAGAGTTTGTCATTGATGGTAGACCCTAGGTATGTGAAGTGATGCACCACTGCCAATTCATAGTTATTGATAGTGATAACTGGTGCAGCACCCGCATCCTGACTCAGCACATTCGTTTTCTTTAGACTTATTGTGAGGCCAAAGTCCTTGCATGCTTCAGTGAAGCGATTCATCAAGTTCTGAAGCTCCTGTTGGCTTTGAGTGATGACTGCAGCATCATCAGCGAACAACAAGTCCCTTATAGTGACCCTTCTGATTTTTGTTTTTGCCTTCAGCTAGAGCGGTCGAGACAAGACAAAGTCAACAATACGTACATAGATCTCCAGGACGATATCCACATAGCGTCTTTGGTAAGGATTACAGCTCCCATAACGGTGGCTCCAAACTCCCTGGTCATAGCAAAAGGCAGAGTAAAAAATTCTGAGTACATAACACCAGGGCAATCAATTCAAGTACAGCCCCTAGCAGAAGAAAGCATTATTGATGACCCATTGTTGCAAATTACAGAGGGAATCGCTGAAGTCTCGAAGTCCAGAGATTTCCCCATCATGATATTGAATATGTCAGGAAAAACTACCACTATAAAAAGAGGCACAGTTGTAGCGCAAGTGGATATGTCAACAATAAGACAAACCAAAACCAATAGAGACCATCCACAAATTGTCTCAACCACTCCCACTGGACATAATGCACGAAATCGCGGTACAAATAACCATAGTACATGGAAAGTAAACAGTTATAAGGCAGAAAAAGGCAGCAACATCAGTCACAGCTATGTTACACCACAGCATACCCTACCCAGATGGCAGAAACGAACCAGTCCATACATAAGAAGAGAAAGGCCACAGTATGAAAATGACTATAATTACTCATTCTTGCGCCCCAGCACACCAAGAGAAAAGATGAAGTGCTGTATATCACAGAGTAACAGAGAAACAGAAATTGTCTTGCCAGGAGGATATCCAAAGCGACAAGACAGTGATACATGCCCCATGGAGTATCAATATAACTCAAAAACAGGTGGATATGATAAAGTCCCAAAACCAATTGAAATTTCCGAAGAAAAGGAAGAATTCTTATATGACTATACCACAGGAGGATACTATAGCAGCAAAGTTGGAAACAGAAAGAATGAAAAATTTTCGCCCAGGGAAAGAAGACAGCCCTATAGCACAAACAGAAGAAATACAGTAACGTACGCGGATGAGCGCAGTTACGACAGAAATAATCAGAAACAATGGCACAACAACGACTACCCCAGAAATATAATAAGAAATGAATATACAGTAAATGCAGTGACAAATGGAAATGCACACAGTACATGGCAGAGGAGACAGTACCAAGCACAGCCCAATGAACGGCAAAGAACTAAGCAAAAGAAAGCCACATACCAGGAGCAGAGATTTTCACAAGATGCAAGAAAAATGTCCCAAAATTATGGGAATGAAACGGAGGCATCAAGACAGACCAGAGATATCATAGCAGATCATAAATACAGAGAGAGAATAGCTCAGTTACTTGCAACCCTGAATGCCACAGAAGATAATAAGCAACGTTTGAAAACGTTTGTAGAAAAGCACCAAGATGTATTCGCACTCAATGACATGGAATTAGGCAGAACTAATACTGTCACAATGGACATTCAAACAACCACAGAGGAGCCAATACATATGAAACCCTATCATACGCCCTTGAAAAATAGAGAACTCGTGGAAAGGTCTATAAATGAAATGCTACAGGCAGGAATCATCGAAAGATCCCGTTCCCAATGGTCCTCACCCATAGTGATCGTAACAAAGAAAGACGGCTCCAGTCGCTTTTGCTGCGACTACCGTGCCCTTAACAAAATCACAAAAGTCATTTCCTACCCCCTCCCCAGGATAGACGATCTACTTGCTACATTAGGAAAGTCTACATACTTTACCACACTTGATGCAAGGTCAGGCTTTTGGTGCATCCCCATGACACCTGAGGCAAAACAGAAATCCACATTCTGTTCACATATGGGAAGCTTTTTTTGGAATGTTATGCCATTTGGTCTAAAAGGATCTCCAGCAACATATATGTCACTCATGGATGAAGTGTTAAAGGGTCTACATCCATTTGCCCTGGCATACATAGACGATATCCTGATACATACCGCAGGCACGATGGAAGACCACCTCCGCAAGGTTGAAACAGTGTTTGATAGACTCAGGCATCACCAAATAAAGTTAAAACTGTCGAAGTGTGAGTTTCTAAAGACAGAAACAAAATATTTAGGCTTTGTCATCAATAGACATGGCGTCAGACCTGATGAAGATAAAGTCAAAGCCATAAGAGAAATGCCTAGCCCCAAGACGGTGAGACAAACACGCTCGTTTATTGGTACAATAGGGTACTATAGACGCCACATCATCAATTTCTCCAGAGCAGCAGAGCCTTTGATAGCCCTCACCCGCAAGTATGCACGTTTCAAATGGACAGAAGACTGCCAGAGATCCTTTGATTATCTAAAAAATGCCCTAACCACCATCCCACTGCTTGGACATCCAGATATTTCTCAGCCCATGATACTATACGCCGATGCCTCAGATAACGCAATTGGTGCTTGTTTGGTCCAACCTGTACTAGAAGATGAAACACCCATCCTACCAAACATTCCAAATGAGAAACCCATTGCATTCCTATCCCACGCATTGTCAAAGTCACAAAAACGGTGGACCACCACTGAGAAAGAAGCATATGCTATTCACTATGCAGTACAAAAGTTTGACTTTTATGTCAGAGGAACTAAACTCATTATAAGAACTGATCATCAACCTTTGGTTAACTGGCTCACCAAAACACAAGAACAGCCAAAGAAGTTACAGACATGGGCAATGAATTTACAGTCCTACGACACCACTATCGAACATATCCCAGGCGAAATGAACACCTGTGCAGACCTCTTATCCAGGATTAAATATGATGATGAAACTGAAGTGAAAACAAATAGAGTCAAAAATGATGGCACATCCTCAGAGATTGACGATAATGCTAAAGAAATTAATGAAATTACTTCATCAAGTCGAAGAAGTACCTCAGATTCCGCCACTCAAGTAGAAGAAGAAAGCCAAGAGCTGTTTGACATGAGAGTAGAACAAGCGAAAGATGCAGAAATTGTCAGGCTGCTCACATACGTGAAAGAAAACCCAACAAAAAGTAAAGATTTTACAGTACACCCAACGGATGGAATTCTATACTATATTGATCAGAAACAAGAAGGGACACTAAGAAAAGTCATTCCAGCACATCTAGTCCCAGAAGTATTGCTACAGTTTCATGATAACAACGGGCACATGGGAAGAGACAAAACAATTGATGTCATAAAGAAAAGGTATTATTGGCAAACTTTCTACAAGGACATTACAGAATATGTAGCCACCTGTAGAACATGTAAATTGAGAAACATGAAGCCACATTTAATTCCCCTTCAAGAAATGCAACCTTCCCATTATCCCATGCAAACAGTGAGCATTGACTTATCAGGTCCTTACCCACTCACCCAATCAGGCAACAAATACCTCCTGCACATAGTTGACCAATACTCTGTTTGGCCAGAAAGTTACCCACTCAGTGATGCCACATCGCAGTCCATCACGCAAATTTTTTTACAAGAATTCATTCCCAGGCATGGCTGTCCAAAACGAATCATTTCAGACAACGGTAAACAGTTCATAGGTAACCCATTTAAAGCCACCTTACACCAGCTGAATATTGAGCATACTACAACCACTTATTATTGCCCAAATGCAAATGGCAGAAATGAACGCATGCACGCCACCCTACATGATATTATTAGCAAATATATCAAGGGGAACCACCAATACTGGGACCTATACATTAACCAAGCTCTTGAAGCCATCCGAGTAAACGTGAACGATACCACAGGAATGTCACCCTTTCTCATGCTATACGGAAGAGAACCAAACTTTCCGTTAGACAACCTACTTCGCCCACAAAGAAAATACATGGGAGAAGACCCCATCGAAATAATCCTTCAAGAAAAGTATAAAGCTCACCAGATTGCACAACGAAATACGCAGAAGGCATTTCACAAGAAACAGAAACAACATGATAAATCAGCCAAGCTACCAACGTACAAAATAGGAGACAGAGTATACTACAAGAAACATGTACGCAGTTCAAAATTCGATGACCGATGGTTAGATGGCTACAAAATCATGAAACAAACTACGCCTGTAAACTTCATTATTTGGAATGAAGAGAAACAACACCAAACAAAAGCTCACGTAAAACAAATAAAAATCGACAATCACCGGCCCATTCCGCCTCTGACGATAAATACAAGACCAGTCAGAAAAGCCACCCTAAATTATAATCCATCCAGCACAGATTCGTCTGACATATCAGAGTCAGAGACGACAGACTCTGAATTTTACCAAGACGACCACATACCCAGACCACCCACAGATGAAATACATCGAGCAAGACAACAACGAGACTCGTCCGAAAGCGAAGAAGATATCCCACCACTTGAATTACGTAATAGACTACAAGACAGAGACCTGCGCATTAGAAATGAAGAAATCATGCCACAGACGTCACACGATGACAACACGAAAACATCTTATATCCACACTCAAACTTACTCCCACAGTGATAAATCGTCAGCTGATACCTATCACACCCCCAGTTCAGGCAGTTCTAGTTTTAACACTAGTGAAAACCAAACACTGCTATACCACAAGAACAAGATTGCTCGTTCAAAACAATCAGATCCTGAAGAAACTATACCCAAGCAGATTGTTGAACCATATACCAGCGATCTTTATGGAGACGAAACAGAACAAGACAGCATAGCTTTGTCAGACCCCAACGAACATAATGACAGAAAAATGGTAGAATTATACCAACAAGAAACAGACATTGATACAGCTAGTTCCATTGAAACCAGTGATGCGGATAGTACATTATTTGTACCAGTCAGCTCCAGCGTCAAACGCGCCTATAAAACAGAATCTGATGACTCAATCCCTAGCAACAAAATTCCGCGTATACAGCACAACTATATCAGACGAAAGATTCTGAAGAAACGCAATCATGTTCCAAAACAAAGCCGAGAAGTGTTAGCCTCATCTCAACTAGTCAAAAACAACAGTGTGCAAATTACTGTGCCCATTGTAACCAGTGCTAACGTTCAGCACAACCAGGTCAGAAGAAAAATCAAGGCGAAACATATACCTGCCTCAAAACCAACAGATGTTCCAGCCATACAAACCCTCACCACAGTAAAACCATCACTGCATTCGTCAATGTCCTCAGTGTCCCAACAATCAGCAAATGCAGTGTCGTCGCCTATCACACCCGTCACCACTGCTACTCAGTATGATGCTCGCCTAAGCGGTCGGGACATTGCAAGGTTAGAGATGGTGAAGGAACTAGCGAAGCTGTTCTGAAAAACACGCCCAGGTGTTTTATGTGTTCGCAAATCCGAACACGGTCTACGCAAATGTGAATAAACCTTTTTTTTTTACAATGTACTAACTCTCCTTATGTACTCTATTTTCAGTTGTTGATAATTCAAATGACTTGCTTACAGACTAAGATGTCAAAGCCTCACTGAGAAAGTTATTTTTCCAGCCTTAGAATACAGATGAACAGAAAGAAATCAAGACCAGCACACGGAGGATTTTTTTTTTTAGATAGCATTATTGTGAAAATAAAAATGTAAAAAAAAAAAAAAAAAATTGATAACACACGGTGTTACGAGTTTACAGACACCCTTATTTAGTTACATACATTCTCTTAATATTTAGAATACTACACAACTTTACCTATAACACATGTGTCACACTATTCTGTTGTAACATTCATCTCCACTTTTGTAACTGATCATATTCCACGCTCCATTCACCAGCATGATCTCTGATACTCCAACAATTTTTGTTGATATTGCCTATCACAAATACCCCAATGACATTTGCGCATGCTGAATTTCTGCAAATGAAGAATCCCTTGAGAGCATTAGTATATGCTAACCCCAGATTGAACAAATTGCACCTATTTGTTGATGATGCCTTTGCCCATGTTAAAGAAATAGCATTTGCACATGCTGACCTAGCAAATGAAATACCCCATTACCGCATGATAACCACTAATGACACATGAGATGAAGAAGCAACTGGTTATGTATGATGAAGATGACATTTTATATTAAGGTGAAACTTTATGTTGTCACAGCTGAGATTTTGTTGAAATGTTTATGCACAAAATCCCCCACATTAACATTGGAGGAGGAATAATCTTAGTCTTTCGTGGATACGAGATAAGACAAGGATATAAAAAAAAAATATTTGATGAATACCATGGACATGGAACAAATCAGAGCAGATGATTGTTGCACATATGAGGACCATATTTGAAGTCATTATTGAAGGATTATCAGTAGACAAGGACAAATGAATTATGATAATCCCATGGAACCACAGGTACTAAGGACACAAAATGGAGATTATATGATGAGAAAAAAAAATAATGACTGAACAATTGCTACGCCCAGAGGTAAAGGAAATAGAGATACATCCGCATTTTTGGAGAAGAAATCTTTTTTTTGATTTTTGCTTATTGCCTTTGTAATATGAACATTGTTGTATAACAAATGACTATTCCTTATCACGAATTACAGAATGTTGTAAGATAGTTGGAATAAATTGACAATTTAAAATACTCATAACATACCCAGAATTACAGGAGAGAAATAAATAAATGATTGATGAAATTGGACATACTGAGATTTGCTCACCCCGAGGATAGTGAAAAAAAAAGAAAATAACGTTATCCCAAGGACAGACATGTCACAGATATATCATGGAGATATTATGAAAAAAAAGGAGACAAATATAAATTGTATACAAGGATGCCTCGAGAGTGACAACATGAATACATATTGTCAAGAGTATAAGCAGTTGTCTTAAAAGAGAAAATAAAGTAATACGGAACCCAATGTAGAAAATTCATGATGATTTGGAAACTATATTTTCTTTTCCCTTATATTTCATAATATGATAGTAACACATTCGTCTGTTGGTTGCTGAATAATTTGATGTTGGAAAATTGATGTATGGTAAATCAAAGAAGATCTTTGAAGAATATATATATAGATAAAATAATATTTCTATGGAAGAGTTCACAAAAAAAAATACTGTATTGACAGAAAAGAAGGAATGATTAGAAATAACTGACTAATGGACAGGATCACCACCAGACGCACGGATATTGGAGACAAACATCACATATTTTGAAAAAGAAAAAGAAAAAAAATGTAATATAGAACATTTTCTACAGTGACGGACTTAGAACGAATTTATACACTTTACCATTTGGAAAATGTCTATAACAAGGAAACATTCAGATAGATAAATAAGGATAAGCCATGAGGTTCTAACACTTTTATTGTGAAAAAAGATTACTTATAAAAATGATGCTAGTTGTATTATCGTCTGATAAATATGCATATTATGTTTAGAGATGTTTTCTACATGTAATAATGAGCAAGTGGCTCATTCACTGAAAAAAAAAAAAAAAAAGAAGAAGAAGAAGATGATGAGTACCCATGAAAACATTGGCTATTCTATGAAAGTGGATTGCCATTACCATAGGAATTAGAGATTTTGGACATTTCTTGGAATATTGCAGAGTACTTGGGAAATGGAATAAGTGAATACGCCAGAAAAAAAAAAAAAAAAAAAAGATTTGTTAAGTCTTGCAGACTTATATATGGAGCAAATAACAGTATAGAAAAGAGATAACACCCCCACCATATCCAAGAGAATGTAATCAACTATATTTTTGAATGAAATGTAATAGATTATGATAATCCAGCCAAGTTCTGCAAATAAGATAGTTTATTGTTCATTCCCCAGTGTTGCCACTCGTCACATTTTTTTTTAGTGATGACCTTATGAGTGTTTTGCAGATTTTGTTGGGCAGTGTTGCCAATTTGTAAATTTGGTGAAAAATATTATGATATGATGAATAAGTTACACTTTTTGAAGTTGATGTCCACTACTAGTTTTTTTTTTACATAGCAGACGACCTCATATAGACATAGGACCCCAGTATAGGAATTAGATTAAATTTTTTGGAAATATTTTTGGACTTAGAAAAAATTTTTGAACTTTAAATTTTTCTGGAAAATTTTTTTGAACTTAGAAATTTTTGGGGATGGATTTTTGTTATTGATAGTACTCAAATGTCTCCCTACGGGATACATTTGCAGGGCCCCGGGATCTGTATGTAACCGCGTATACCGTAAGTTTTTCAGATACAGGCTATATTAACATAAAATAAATTTTTATAGAAACAGAAGATAAAAGAAAATCTCAACGCAGATGTTTAATGAAACCAGGTTAGCTTGAAACGCCACGCATTATTTTAGGCCAAGCTTCGCTTCGAACGCCAAGCAATTAATGAGGGTAGCTTCGCTTACGCCAAGCATTGGTCACGTGTTTTCCAACCAATGGTTAGGCTGAGTCCTTTTCTTCCCCCGGAATGAACAAGAGATGAAGCCATTTTTTAATCAGTAATGAATTTAGAGCGGTCGAGACAAGACGAAATTCTCTTTGCTCAGTGATATTCTATAGAGGAGATTGACTTCGCACAATTTAAGCAACTGTGTAACTTGAAGTGTAGAATGTTTTATTTGTGGTGAATTCATGAGAAACGTAAGTAGTGCTAAGAATTGCATACGATAACTGTTAGAGCCCACAGTCATAACTGAAACGGAGCTACGCTCGAAAACTGGGTAAAGAATTGTAAACCCAGGCATATATCTGAACCTTTTACCAAGAAGTGCATTGACTTTTTATGCTTGTTTATTGAATGTCAACATGCTATTATGCAAATTTGGAGTGGTTACCATTTGACTTAACCCAGTTCTTGTTGGAAATTGAATAAACATTTGTTGCATTGAACCCAAATGCTGTTGACAAATCATATGTTCGCAGTTAGCCAATCTACAATTTATTGAAAGATCATGCCAAAGCTAATCGTTGCAGGTGCAACACAAATAATAACCATATGATCAAAAAATAAAACATCAGAGAAGATTGTCCCTGAACCTGGTAAATTCCTGTAAGTCTGTAGAGAGAAATCATCACCTCTAGCAGGCTGGCTAGTATCAAGATCTAATACTCTCGATTCAAAACAGCAATCCCCACTACCCTACCCGGCCACACATCTAACTTGGTGCCGTGACCAGGATATAGGGACTATGATGAGCATGAGCCTATGGAAGTTGACCATACCAGGAGGAAATGGACTCGCCCACGAATACGTGATGATAGACCCCGCAATTATAGACCCCCCACACAGAGGCAAAACGACGTCAATAATGTCAATACAAACGGATGCTTTACATGCGGTAGGCTCGGACATGGTTACAAGTCCTGTAGAGAAAATTACAATCATGCACCATTCAGAAGAGGAGGTTACCAACCACAACAACCCGCACCACCCCCACGTGATTACACCAGAAATCAGTATACCAGAGGCGCACCTCAACCTCTCATGCGTCAGGGAAACGGCCGCGCCACTCACTAAACAGGACCGTTAGTGAGGGCAACAATCACAGAAATTGGTCCAAAACAAAAGAAACAACACAGAACAGAAATTGTCAAGTGGGCCCATCCAGTAAAATACAATATGAAGAAATGTTGCATGATGGAACTAAAATACATCCGGACCCCAGTTCCTGCATCATGTCTATACAGGGCCAACAATATAGAGCACTGGTAGATACAGGAGCATCCATCAGCCTTATTAGGTTCCAGCTGTTCAAGAGGATCCAACACTTAGTACGATTTCAACCGTCCAAAACACACCTAGCTTCAGTCACGGGACAAAGACTAAATTCAGTTGGGACAGCATGGCTAAAATTTTCCTTAGGCGAAACAAATTTTGAACACCCATTTGTCATTACTAAAGGAATGTCTAGAAATCTTATCCTAGGGAGAGATTTTTTTAACAAACACAAAGTTCGAATATACTATGACCTCCACAAAATCAAAGTCAACATGCTATTATGCAAATTTGGAGTGGTTACCATTTGACTTAACCCAGTTCTTGTTGGAAATTGAATAAACATTTGTTGCATTGAACCCAAATGCTGTTGACAAATCATATGTTCGCAGTTAGCCAATCTACAATTTATTGAAAGATCATGCCAAAGCTAATCGTTGCAGGTGCAACACAAATAATAACCATATGATCAAAAAATAAAACATCAGAGAAGATTGTCCCTGAACCTGGTAAATTCCTGTAAGTCTGTAGAGAGAAATCATCACCTCTAGCAGGCTGGCTAGTATCAAGATCTAATACTCTCGATTCACGGGGTCTATCATCACGTATTCGTGGGCGAGTCCATTTCCTCCTGGTATGGTCAACTTCCATAGGCTCATGCTCATCATAGTCCCTATATTCTGGTCGGGGTTCCCTACCTGCTCTTTGTTGGAACCTTCGGTGAAGATTTTCCTCCTGTATTGCTGCTTGGATTGTTTCAGCAATAGTCTTGGTGTCTTTTCTAATAAGATGCCTTCTGATATTTTCTGCTCTAAGGCCATCGGCAAATATCCCCACTAACTGTATTTCTACATCAGGTGTGGTAGGGATTTCTCCACAAAATGCCTCTTCTGCCATATTGAGGAATCGATCTCCAAAAAGTTGTACCGATTCATCTCTTTCCTGTTTCATGCTTCTAAGGACTGACCAAGCATGCATTTTGTCTATGATTTCCCCATATCTCTGGGTGAGCTCTTTTTTTTAGGGACTCGTAGGTTTCTGTGGGGTACTGCTGGGACCTCCTTCTTAAAAAATCAGTCACGTACGAATCAGAACCTAACAGAGCGATTTTCTTTTTCTCTTCATCCGTTGTTGCCTCTGCTAGTGCCGCAAATTTTTCCATGTCTGACAACCATCTTCTGAATTTTTTCTTGTCTCCATCGAACGGCTGAACAATGGATCTAACCTGTGTGAATTTCGCGTAGTTGTCATTTTTCTGTAGGGTTTCAGTAATTTGCCGTAGCGCTATTATTGTTGGTCCTTCCATATTTTGTCTGTCCTGGGGCTGTAGTGGTTGTGTATTTACGGGTTGGTTCTGTGGTTGTTGTTGTTGTTCCACACCCAGCTGTTGAAAATTTTGTAGTAAATCGTCCATGGTCTATGATCGCTAGTTATTCGCTTTATCAAAGAGAAGTGGTCACGGGCACCAAGTTAGATGTGTGGCCGGGTAGGGTAGTGGGGATTGCTGTTTTGAATCGAGAGTATTAGATCTTGATACTAGCCAGCCTGCTAGAGGTGATGATTTCTCTCTACAGACTTACAGGAATTTACCAGGTTCAGGGACAATCTTCTCTGATGTTTTATTTTTAGATCATATGGTTATTATTTGTGTTGCACCTGCAACGATTAGCTTTGGCATGATCTTTCAATAAATTGTAGATTGGCTAACTGCGAACATATGATTCGTCAACAGCATTTGGGTTCAATGCAACAAATGTTTATTCAATTTCCAACAAGAACTGGGTTAAGTCAAATGGTAACCACACCAAATTTGCATAATAGCATGTTGACATTCAATAAACAAGCATAAAAAGTCAATGCACTTCTTGGTAAAAGGTTCAGATATATGCCTGGGTTTACAATTCTTTACCCAGTTTTCGAGCGCAGCTCCGTTTCAGTTATGACTGTGGGCTCTAACAGTTATCGTATGCAATTCTTAGCACTACTTACGTTTCTCATGAATTCACCACAAATAAAACATTCTACACTTCAAGTTACACAGTTTGCTTAAATTGTGCGTAGTCAATCTCCTCTATAGAATATCACTGAGCAAAGAGAATTTCGTCTTGTCTCGACCGCTCTAAATTCATTACTGATTAAAAAATGGCTTCATCTCTTGTTCATTCCGGGGGAAGAAAAGGACTCAGCCTAACCATTGGTTGGAAAACACGTGACCAATGCTTGGCGTAAGCGAAGCTACCCTCATTAATTGCTTGGCGTTCGAAGCGAAGCTTGGCCTAAAATAATGCGTGGCGTTCCAAGCTAACCTGGTTTCATTAAACATCTGCGTTGAGATTTTCTTTTATCTTCTGTTTCTATAAAAATTTATTTTATGTTAATATAGCCTGTATCTGAAAAACTTACGGTATCGCGGTTACACAGCCTTGAAAGATTAAACAGACGGCCATCTGACCTAGTGTGAAGGCATATTCCTTCAGTTGCATCTCTGAAAGCATGTTTCAAGAGTAGGGCAAAGAAGATCCCGAAGAGGGTAGGAGCCAGAACACAGCCTTGTTTAACGCCACTTCGTATGTCAAAGGGCTGTGACGTGCTTCCAGCATATTGGACTGTTCCCTTCATGTCGTCATGGAATGACTTTATCATTTCCAGCCTTTTAGAAGGGCAGCCTATTTTCAGGAGGATTTTGAAGAGTCCATCCCTACTAACCAGGTCAAATGCTTTTGTGAGGTCTATAAAGGCGATATATAAAGGCCTTTTCTGCTCTCTTGATTTTTCCTGAAGCTGGCGGACAGAGAAGATCATGTCTGTTGTTGATCTACCAGCTCGGAATCCGCACTGTGACTCTGGATATATGCGCTCAGCTAACTTGTGTAGTCGCATTAAGATGACTTTGGCAAAAACCTTACCAACAATACTAAGAAGAGAGATGCCTCTGTAGTTATTGCAATCACTTCTGTCTCCTTTATTTTTATATAGTGTTACAATCCTGGCATCTCGCATGTCTTGAGGAATAGTTGTCTCTTCCCAGCACTGGCACAGCATCCTATGCAGGGGATGTAATAGCGTGCTCTTGCAGCATTTGATTAAATCAGGAGGAATCCCATCACTGCCTGGTGCTTTGCCAGAGGCCAAGCTATCAATGGCCTTGCTGAGTTCCTCTAATGTTGGTTCGGCATCCAGCTCCTCCATAGTTGGCAGACATTTGACAGCATCAAGGGCTGCAGGCGTAACGGTATTTTCTCTAGCGTAAAGCTCAGAGTAGTGCTCGACCCACCTCTCCATCTGCTTACCCTTATCGGTTAGCTTCTCTCCGCTGATGGTTTTTAGTGGTGCCGTCTTACTTTTTTGGGGGCCAAGTGCTTTCTTTATACCGTCATACATTTGTTTAATGTTGCCTGTTTGCGATGCGATCTGGATGCTCTCACTGAGCTGGAGCCAATAGTCATTTGCACAGCGTCGAGCAGTTTGTTGAACTTTGCTTCTCGTAGCCTTCAGGATCTGTAGTGTTCTAGCACTCAGTGAACGTTTGTGTTCATTCATAGCACTGCGCTTAGCTTCAATGACAGGTGCCATCACATCCGATGAAGCATCAAACCAGTCATTTGACTTTGCCGTTTTCTTACCAAAGGTGGCAAGTGCAGTACCATGGCTCTAATTCAAATAATAACTACTATCATTTTATACTAATTCTTATATATGTAACAGACATATCTCTACATATATAAAAGGCAACGTCTGTCTGTTATCTCAGAACTCAAGAACGGCTGAACCGATTTTGATGCGGCTTTCTCCAGCATATTTGACATTTCTCTGGGAAGGTTTTAAGCTATATATCATCATGGTATGACATCAGGAGGCTGAGCAGTGAAAAAAAAAAAAAACTCCAAACATTCTCATCTCATTCTTATCTCAAGGGACGTTAAAAACTCTACCGTTGACCCTTATTATGGGTTAACGCCCTTAGCTTACAAACTGTATAAGTCATAGATTTTTCTCCCTTTACGTTAAATTTACAAGTGCGTTGCTTTCTGTTATGCAAATTTTATAAACCGGATTCCTGACACAAGCACTACCTATCACACCTGTAAGGGAAGGAAAGTTTCAATAATTCTCAATCTATCAATAACTCGGGCGTTGGCGAAGCTGGCGAGTCCTTTTTAGGGCTTTATGCTAGCAGATAGATAATGTTAGTCCTTTTCAGGACTTAGTATCGATCAGGGAGCCGCGCTAGCGTAGTGGTTACAACACCGCTCTGGCGACCGGGTGATACAGGATCAAACCCGGGCGACGGCATTTGAGGATTTTTCATCGACCGGGATTTGGACTGGATTAACTCGAGACCTGGCGAGGACATTTGAAGGAGTGTCGTCGACCAGGGACTGGCGGCTCCTGAGCCGACCCAGCTGCAATGGGTACCTCCGAAATCGGCGAGTATTTGCCTGAATGGCGAGGGACATTTGTCTCTGTACAAGAAATAAAGGGATACTCACGTAAAATCAATGTCAGGTTAGACATAAAAAAAAAAATGATAACCTGAGATTCCGCCTCGAGTATTAGCGGGCGAACGCAAAAAAAAAAAAAAAAAAAAAAAAAAAAAAAAAAAAAAAAAGTATCGATCAACGCTGATCGGGTTAGCAGTCAACAGAGTTTACTTTTTTTTTAAAATGGTAAATGTGCTCTGATATAACCAAATAGGTTGAAAGGAACGCGTCTCGCCATAAGAAGGCAAACACTGAACCAAAAGAAAAAGTTTCAATAATACTCCGCTGTGTAGAGTTGTTCACGACACACCTCTAAGAAAACGTTACATTAACTCAATTTGCTCTGTGAATGTGTCCTGACCTTCGCACTTTGCGCCAGATTCTAAATCTAGGAGATGATTGACACCCCAGTAGATATACGAGCAACGATTCTTTATGGGACTGGAAGGCCCGAGATCCGTTGTCGTCGTTAACTTAAAACAAACCAAACCAAGAAAACCACTGAAATACTAACGTCAATGCTGAAAGTCGTAAATAGTAGCAGTAGAAAAACGTTCTGTGGGCGTGTGTGTGTGTGTATGTATGTGTGTGTGATGGGTACATTATTAAAAATAAGAAAAAATCTTTACAAACTGGAAATAATTCTAATGTTTTTAACATTATTCGATAACAATTTAATGATGCCCTTTCATCAAGAGAAATTGAAAAAGTATAACATATGGGTGCAAGTATAAATGTTTATGTGAAGGAGTGGTTTTATACGTGTATTTGTTACCTATTATTGCCAATGTTTCAATGCACATGTCTTTGTAAATTTTTTAATTTCCACGGAATGTGAATAAAGTTGTTAAAAAAATTTTTTTTTTAATGAGAGAATGGAGACAAAAAAAGGTGCTCCCAGGTTGAAAGCCGTCCATTGCACTCCGGTTGGGTTGACCCCTGCAATCACCCCAAATGCGGGTGACTCGGGTGTGCAATTTTTTCATAGGAAGGACTGTGTTCGTGCTATCCCCTGATTAATGCAATAAACATGAGTGGTGGATATTGTACATAATGTATTTGACATTGTTAGATATCATGATATGATGAGAGGTAATATACATTACATAAAATAAAACCGAATGAAGAAAGTCATTGAATTCAAAGACTTGTGATTCATACGTGTTGTCTATATACTTGGCAAGATATGCAAAAGTACAATTAAAAACAAAAAAGTTAAACCTTCCTAAAATGATTCGCACCAAACCCGACTTGCACCCATTCCAACATGGACCCGGGCTAAGCCGGGTATGACCTCTAGAACTACATTGTAGAGGTCACCATTCTGACAGGTTGTGGTAGCGGGGAGAAAGTCTGCATACCAAGAATCTGGGTTAAGCCGGGTATGACCTCTAGAACTACATTGTTGTTGTTGTTGTCGTCGATATCCCATTGAACTATACACCATAGAGGCCACCATCCTGACAGGTTGTGGTAGCGGGGAGAAAGTCTGCCTACCAAGAATCCTGATGATTCCCTCCGATCTGCCGTTCAATTTTAAGAGACTCCAGTTCCCTATAAAAGTCTGTTTTTCAATGACCATTAATAAAACACAAGGTCAAATGCTTCACGTTGCCGGCGTTGACTTGAGCAATGAGCGCTTCTCACATGGCCAACTGTATGTGGCATTTTCCTGAGTTAGCACACCGGAACACATACATGTTGCCACCAAGTGACTGTATTTCCAATGTCATCTACAAAGAAGCCCTTACTTAAATTTGTTGTGTTAGAAGCACAGCTCAATGCAATAGTATAATTAAAGCCAAAAAAAGTTAAACCTTCCTAACACGATTCGCAGTAAATCCAACTTGCACCCATTCCGGCATGGACCCAGGCTAGGCCAGGAATGACTGCTAGTTACAGTTAAGTTTAGCATGAAGTATCCTCTTCTTGCTACAATGTTGAACAGTATGCATTTCTTTCTTTATATTTCTCTCTGTTTCTAATATATACAGGGAGAAGAAGGGAAAGAGTTATGAGTACAAATGTGATAGACAAGACATGTAGAATTCTATGAGCTATAAAAATACCCACTGCTTAATGTAAAATCTTGCTCAAATAAAGAATAATTTGTTCATCCTGGTAAGCATTCAGATATGTACTTTCATTTCCAAGAATATAAACTTTCACACTTTTATATTCAATGTTGGTAATCAATAATGCACTTGGTGTATAAATAAGACTCACAGTAAAGGCTGTTCCTCTGCTTCGCCTCGCTTTCTGTGAAGAGAAATAGTTTCAGAATTTAAAACTCTGCTTATAACAAACTGTACTACAACAATAGTAATCATGGGAATGCCCATTGTAGCCACTTGGTTTAGTAAGCAATAACCTAAAAATGTAGCCAACTTATAATTTCATATATTTATGTTTACTATTATCATCAGGTTAGATGAGCAGCACTCCTTCAAAATGGCAATTCACACAAAAAACAGTCACTTGTGAAAGTAGGTGCAAGAGGTGTAGCGACCACCTCAGTGTATGATCTACTGAAAAAAATGGGCTCAAAGGGACAGTCAAGAACAAGTGCACTTAACAGGTTTGGTGAAACTGGCTATGGAACAATACACAAGAATCTGGAGGAACAGATAAAACCAAGTGTGAATTTGGAAGATGCAACACAGGTAGAGTGGGTTAAATTCTCAGCTCTGGTGGAAACAAGGCTGTGGAGTTGGAGTCTGGAGTTGGTTATTTTTTTTCTTCTAAAATTTCAGGAGTCAGAGTCAGGGCTGGAAAATTGTTTGACCGACTCCACAACCCTGGTGAAAAAAATCAACAGGAAGTTGACATGTGGGATTCATGACGCAGGTGAGAGAGTGTAATGGAGATAAAAGGGCCTGAAACACTTGTCTGATGGAGTGACTACTTCTGATGACCAGACGTCCCTCTATTGTAATGCTATTTATAGAGTTTACTGTCATCATTGCTGTTTCTGTGTTGGCTTTGCATTAAGGAAGTTTGGGATGGCTGATAAACTACTGGAAAACAGACAACACCAACAGAGTGGTGTAAAGGAATAATTATCAAATTGCCCAAAAAGAGTGACTTTGCAGACTGCAACAACTGGAGAGGAATTACTCAGTAAAATACTAGGCAGGATAATTGTCCAGAGAATTTCAAATGCAGTAGACCATAAACTGAGGAAAGAACAAGCAGGATTCAGAAAGAACAGAAGATGTGCATATCATATATTCACTCTCGGGAACATTATAGAGCAGTGCTCAGAATGGCAGAGACAGTTATAAATTAACTTTGTTGATTCTGAGAGCGCTTTTGGTGGCGTGAGCAGGGACAGCCTATGGAGGGTGCTAAGGGATTGTGGAGTTCCCGGCTGCATTGTTTCCGTCACTGAGGGCCTCTGCGCTGATTTTGCAGGTAGTGTTGGGTTGAGCATTCTGACTTTTGAGGTGGAGGCGGGAGAGCGACAGGGGTGCCCCTTGTCGGAAACTTTATTTTTAATGGTCATGGGCTGGGTGGTGCGCCAGATGGCAGTCCGGGAGGAATTGGATAAGCGGTGTTTTATACGCTGGAGGATCTAGGGGTGTGTGGATGACATTGCACTGCTTATGTGTTCACATTAGCACATTCAGGAGGGGACAGATGGACTGAGTGGGTGTGGCCAGTGGGTGGGTCTGGGCTTTGGTCTAAAGAAGACAGAGGTCATGGCGCTCGGTGTGGGCAGTCCTGGGCCCATAGCAGTAGGGAACCGGGGGCTGGGGCAGACGGACACATTTACATGCCTGGGATGCGTGGTATCACCAGACGGTGGAACCAGCGGGGACATCGGGAACAGAATAAGTAAAGCGAGAACAGCCTTTGCTAGTCTCAACAGCATCTGGAGGTCTTCCCAGTACAGCACAAACACCGAATTAAGATTATATGAGAGCTGTGTACTTTCTGCGCTTCTCTATGGTGTGGAATGCTGGAGAGTGGCAGAGAAGGAAATGTTGAAACTGTCCTCCTTCCACACAATCTGCCTAAGGAAAATTCTCTGAATCTTTTGGCTGAATACTATCACTAACAAAGAACTACTTACTCGGAGTAACCAAGAGGACGTGCACACCAACATAGCTGGCAGACGCTAGAGTTGCATTGGCCATGTCCACAGAAGAGATCCCGATGCCATTGCAAGAACAGCTATATGGACCCCCAAAGGAGAGTGGAGGAGAGGCCGACCAAAAACAACTTGGTGGAGAACTGTGGAGGCCAAGATGCAAAGAATGAACAAGAGCTGGTGCATTGTATGAAGGATGTCCGCCGACTGAACAAAGTGGAAGCAGTTTGTTGCCACCCTACAAGACACCACCAGGCGTGATGGCCACTGACTGCTTTGACAGTCAGCGGCTAAGGATCAAAGAAGAAGATAAACTACTGTTTATTATTCTTATGATTCTTTAAAAATGTTTCTTGCCCTTCGTTATGCTTCATTAGCATTATTTAGGAAAGATATATAGCTAATATTAGTAGAAATTAAAGACGTCTACATATTTATACATTGTTATGATACACATTTTCAAATTAAAAAAACAAAGCACACTTACGCTCAATAGGGCAATGGGATACACATTTCCTGGCCACTTTCTTATTATTTTTTTTTTTTAAACTGTTGCCATGAAGTACTATGGAGATATCATTATTCTTCTGAAATGAATAGCTTGTATGATGGTTAAATAACATATATATTCAGCACTTCATTGATCCGTTTATCTATGGTCTTTCCCAAGTCATATGTCCTGGCATTTTAGTGTACAAAGCTTGTTATGATGCCTGTTAGTCTTTCTAGATTCTGATTTTAAGCATTTTAACCACTATGCTCTATGTTTCTCCATTCAAACAGTAGCTATTTGTTTCCCTCTGCTTATAAAACTTTACACTGTCATGTTATTTCATTGATGAATTTAATTTTCATACTCGTCTTTTATAAACTGCCATCATTTGGATCTGACAACACAGGGTTGATGTCAAACCAGCACCTTCATATCTCTATATACAGGCATGTGCACAGACACACCAAACCTCAATACATGCATGCCTATACTACTTGCAAGCACAGGCTTTCTGGGAAGTCACATTAAGGCCCACCTTAATTTATTCCAGATAGGGTGATCCTTGGTGCAGTAGTAGATCACAAGAGGGCAGCAGACGAGCACAAGGAGCAGCATCAGAATTAAAAACAGTATCCACTCAGCAAATGCTTCACTGTCACCTATAGTATTCAGAAAATTATTATCTGCTGTAGCATTTCATAACCTGAAGTCAAATAATTGTATATGGATAACACATAATACAGAAGCTGCAGAACCAACAGAACTGGTTCTTTTTTTTTTACTACAATGTGTGTATCCTTTCATAAAAATCCTCAGGGATTGTTTCAGAAAGCAGATTTTTAGATTTTCAGAAGTAGCCCAAATCACCCAAAAAAGTCCAAGTTGTCTAAAATTTGTTCGAAAATAGCCCAAAGTCACTAAAATAGTCAGAAATTGCCAAAATTGTGATCAAAAAGTAGCCCAAAGAAACTTTTGATTTTCAGAATATTTCGGTTTTTGAGTGTTCAGATAAAAAGATATAGACCTGTATTAACACTTGTATACCTTATGTTGTATAAAGTCTGTTGGAAAAACTGGGACTAGTCACCATAAGGGCAGATCCTGCCAGATGTTACTTTGATAAATTCATATTTATAGCACATTATCTGATGATTATGAAGTCCCTGAAGATGTTTTAGCTAACTATGTCACAACATGTTTTCTATTTCACAAGATCAACCAAAATTTTGTTTGCCATTTGGTAAGTTAATCCTCATTTCATTATGTTGTGTTTTATTAAAATTGCATGTAAGGATATTTTGTTGTTGGATTTAATGCCATGGATATAATGCCATTTTGTAGTTAAATATACTGTTTATGATTGCTTGGGTTAATATTCCAAACATATATGCAGAAGAAACATATAAAGAAATGTCCACCATTGTATAAGGTGGCATGTTTACTGAAATGGTGAATTTACTCGAATGAACAAAATCTTTATTTCACCATGGTAAAGAAAAAGAAATACTCGCAGATGACAGGTAAACTAGCCCCTGTAACTATCTGATTTCACACATAAAATTCTGTTGTTTATCTCAACTTTAATTCATGGCCATTTGGTCAGACTGTCAAGTTTCTGAGCTAATCAACTGAAGCAGAGAACAATAGGTGCCAGGGGAATTTGTGAGTATGCTAATGCAACAATTCATCATACATCCTATAGTTCAAAATGTGGTCGTGATCTTAAGTCACAACAAAGTATTGTAGAATGAATTTATTAAACAGAAATTTCTCCAGTTTCAACAGTCAATTTATGCCTCTTGGATTGAGTGTAATAGTTATTCCAAAATGTTTTCTTCGGTTAACTGGTTGTATTATTCTTACAACAATAAATTTCATATTATCTGTGATTCAACCTTCGTTTATCAGTATTTTGTTTTGCTGTTGTTGGTACAGGTCGAAACCCCAGAATTCGAACATCCAAAATAATCCGACTTTTGGGCGATTTTCAAACTGATTTTTGGGCGACTTGGGCTACTTTTAGGCGACTTGTGCTGCTTTTGGTGATTTTTTTTGCTACTTTGTGCAATGTTTGGGCTACTTTGGGCGATATCTGAAAGCCAGAAAAAAAAAATCAAATTTCCGAAACACGGTCGTCCCTGAGCATTTAAGATTCTGGGTTACCAACCTGTTTATAAATGTAAGGGAATTATTATCAGGAATGAAGAATCAATTAAACAAAAAAACCCTCCCAACATGAACAATGATAATACATGTGAGATACAACTTCATGTTTTCTTTCCCATGAGCTGGTTTGAAACGTTTCACTCAAATTTATTTTCATTTCCACACAAAAAATAACATGAAGTTATAGTTAGTTAATTGAAGGTTATGATAAAAATCATAGGTTTGTTGTGGTATACAAATGTATAAGTAATTCCTTTTTATAGCCTGTGCATTCTGAAGGTTATATGGTTCTCCCACATTGTACAGTTTTAGTGAAGAAATTACCCCAATTCTACACTTTTAATCTGAATTTGTAATGTTGACATTACAGGTGATGCAGTCTTGTGACATTGCTAAGGTGTGGCATAATTTGTATACACATGCCTTTTTAATTAATGAACGAGGACAGAATTGGGTCAGCCAATCAAAATTTACTTGCCAGCAGAAGACGATTGAAATTGTATTATGGCGTAGACAATTGATATTGTATTATGGCGTCTGTTCGGAGAAAGAAAACTGTACAAAGTTTAGGTTAGACTTAGGGGTAGTGTAGAATGATGCATTGACAGAAAATGAAGGCAATTGGTTTGTTTGTCGAAGGATAAGTCCAGAAATGTGCATTCCTAAGGAATATTAGATAGAAGGAGTACTTAAGGAGGAAAGTGAGATTAACTGAGCCAGCACATTGAAAACTACCAACTACTACTTATAAAAGTGATAGAAGGAAGACAGGCTGAAAAATGCTGCTCTCCTATACAGCGGATGCGAGCCTATAAAAAGAGACAGCGGATTTTTTCAAAACACACACTCACGCATCAAAAGCCAGAGATAGACTGAAGAGGGAAGCTTGCCAAGGCTATAACTTTGCTATTTGTGTTGCCGTGCAGTTCCACTCCCACCAAATCAAGTCTAGTCTGTGCTTAACATCTATCCTAAGAGGGTATGTAGATTTTATGATTAATTAATTTGTTTTATTACAGCTTTAATTTAATAGAATTGTGACAGGATCAGACTGGAGAACTGAACTGCACTTTCGTTGTAAATTTGGAAAAGGAATTGGATGCTTACCAGTGTTTATCAGGATGGACGCATGGAGTAGTCAATTATAATATTATATTGGAATCAGAGACTTGGCACTCCATAATGGGAAAGGCAAGGGTAGCATCATAAATATGTGTAAAATGTATTTTGTTTATTCATGTATTATATTATTTTAGAAAATGTTCTGCAGATAGACGCCTGTCTTGTCTCACTATTTCTAATCATACTGAGCCATGTATCATTCATATACATGCAACCATCTGAAACACACTCATTTCATACACACTTAGACTTGTGGGTTCCATAAACAAGGACTAGCCACATGTCTATCATTGTCCGCAGGTTCATGTGTCATCATATGCCGGAGATCTGAGTCCAGATCAATAAGAGCTACCTAGATCCTCACAGGAGCCTATAAATTGTCATCTGAATATCAGCCTTATTCCCCCTCAGTATTTGGTGGGCTGGTGCAAAGATCTTCAACCTACAGTGGTGTGTCATTCAAAAGAGGACAGACATTAACTCTAAGTTGAATATAAACTGTGACCTAATTCCTGCAGCATATGTGAGCTGTCATGAGCAGTCATAAGCAGTCAAAGACAGTGCTTAGTGTTTATGATGATAAACTGTTGATTACTAGACCAGACAAGAAGCAATAGTGAGAAAGGAACTTTGAAGAAACTTTTTAGTTATATTCAAGATTGCTGAAAAGACTTTTTTACAAGTAATACTTAATTTACTAAACATTCATTCAAGTTGTGTAATCAAATTTTATTCATTCACATTCATCAATTCACCCTTCATACTGGCACAAGAACAGAAAAGATAAATGTAAATATTAAATGACTTAAAATTGTAAAACTCTGACTTATTCATTTTATATTGTTGAAGTTTTGAGTTTTATTGAATTATTTAATTATCATTGGTAGTTACATAGCTAGGTGGTACTTTAGGATCTGTCTTATTTTAGAATCGATGTCAAATGCCCCTCTAAGTGTATCATGCTGTCAAGTGTGTGTCGTGCTATGTCATAGAAAGCGTCCATGTGTGAAGGTACCGTTTCTTTAGAGTCACTTAATTCCCTATCTCAGATCTAACGTATATCACCCTCTACTCAGCTACTGCTTATCGTTAATAACTAATGGCCTTCGCTTAACTTCTTCCTATTGTCCTCTATGGAGCACATTATACTCTTCACCCCCAGTTCTACACAACATGTCTTGGAACAAAATGGGAGGATCAACCGGTACTCTAACTCCACCCATATTTTCTACCTGGCTAGGATACATATCTGTTTTAGTATTATGATTGAAATGATCGCTGTATTGTTGTCACTGACAGTACCGACGCACAAAAAATAAAGAAACAAATGTTACATATGGAAGGTTTCATCATAGCTTTTTGACCAGAAGAAGACTCTCTCTTCTATAGTTATGTGCAACAGTGGGGGGTTGCACGACGACTATAATGATGTGGTTAAGTCTAAATTGTGCTCCAAAATTCAGAAATCATGCGCCCAGGAATCACACTGGCTCCACTTTAGCCGCATTTTTAAAGCGTACAGTCTCCTCCACTTTTCAACAATGTATCGTCACTATCAGGACTAGGACAACCTAAGCACAATGTGAATCAGATTGACGTAGCATAGATACCTTTACCGATTTACCTACCCTTTCTCAAATTAAGAAAGTACTATTTATCAGTACGCTCTCGCTTCTGACATAAGTGTATGGGTAGCTTGCTTATGACCTGATTTCTCTTTTTCATCAGGATCATTACTCCTTTTAAGATCTGTTACGCCATATCTCAATTCCATTAGTGACACACGTACCATATGTATAGATTAAAGCCTATACTGTAGTCGATTTTGAGGGGAAATTTATGCGATCAACTGACATACCAACGCTCACACATACATTAATAATATTACAAAAATTATTGTAGACTTTTTTTAACCATAGCTACCTACTCTGTCAAAGTCATATAAATAGTTATCCCTTCCGACAGTCTGAGATGTATAGACTAGCGACCACCTCTGCAACACACTAACCACCATTATCACACCCACGACTAACTGTTTCCTATGTGACTCTTTTCCATACCATAAGACATGTAGATTATAGACCATGTTGTCAACGGACTAGTAACATATTCCCCCTTTTAGCTCCACCACCAATTTGCACTATACAAACTATATCCCACACGACCTACTACTTCGAGCACACGACGCCGACCAACCCCCGTATGATAAACCACCACCACCCCATCCGCATGAGTAGGAAGTTGATATATTTGACACCCCCCCCGAAGTAGGTGCAGCACTCCACTTTCTAGTTAACATGTTGGCCCACCACTCCATTTCGCCGTGACTGGAGTTACTGTCTACAGCTAGATACAAGTTGTTGCCCACGCAAGGGCACCCATGCCTCACTACCCCCCTCAATTGGTACACATAAGGGACTCTGTTCAACAATTGAAAACATAGCCATACTATTTGGGAATGCATCATCTACTAATCCCGAGCACAGATTCGAAGTATTGTATTTTATGAGAGTATGTTGTATGGCAAGAGTGAACTTTATCATGTCTTTAGTGTACATAGTGCCAGACCAGGACCCCACCCGACATCCCTCCCCAGACCAACTATTCATGTTCATTGTCCACTAACCACCCCCCACGCATACCCCAGTCCTAATCAGGGAGTCCACAGTACCAAAGAACGTTATCAGGGCCTAACATACCATAATCAATCATTACCGCAAACAACTAGGAAAATCACCCATTTCCTACATACCAACCCAAAACCTCGTGCACCGCAATAATGACAGCCACTGGTTTAGCTCAGTCCTTTCCATACCCCTCTCTAACAAGATCCCCTTCCAAATCTAAAAACATCGCCCCCTATCCGCGCCTAAAACCCACCAAAACATTGCTCGGATCCGCATAACAATTCAAGTACAAATAATAAACGTATATAGACCAAGCCTCCCTTTAGTCCTTACCAATAAATAATAGCACCGAATCACACACCATATGAATCATATAATTCATTGACCATCATAATTTCGTTCGTATCTGATAGCTCCAGTCAACACCCAATTCCCCGCCCAAAATCCTATCCCACTACGCAACACCCCTCTCCATGACTTGTACCCTACTCTCTCAACTATCATTGTCCCGAATCTACAGTTCCGACTTACCGACAAAACCACTTCCAATAGCACTGAAACAATCAACACTATCAACAACAACATAACCTCCCACTTGGTAAAAATCGCTCCATCAACCGAATGTCCATTATACATATCCCATTCTATCACCATCCCCACTTCTCTATTATCAAACCAAATACCGATTACACACACACAGCGACCAATGATCAATTTGCTACAATCCTAAAATACAGGACAAATTCTCACTTCCCCATCTGAAACTTATTCTCATATAAATCTATTACCTTACCTTTTACTATATAATCTGGACAACACACACCCCCATTCATATCCACTGCTAATTCAAAATAACTGACAATATGCCCCACTACCACACCACCCCACAAAACCCCAAACAAAAAAAAACACTCACCAAACTCCCATAAAAAACCCACTACCACACCAACCACCAAAACCACCAAAACCCCCCCACCCAAAAACTCAACATAAATTGTCCAACACCTGAACCATAACAACCCACCCTAACACAAACACTAGGCACCACCAATCACCCCCACCCACACAATAACCCAATCAACCCCCCACACCCCCACACAACCCAAACAACACCAAAAACCAACAACACCTTAAAAAAACCTACAACCCCCACCACTCCTCAAAACCAAACAAGCACCCCCCATATCCCCAACACACCCACCCCCCAACAACGTACACCCACCACAATTCACTTTTGCAACCACCCCTTCCCCCCACCCTAAACACCCCAACCTAAAAATAACACACAACCCCAACCTAAACACTCAACCCCACACAACAACCAACCAAACCCACACCCCACCAAAACCCCCTCACCACTTGTCAAAACCCAACCCAAACAGTCCCAGGGTCTCACCCTAGAACCAATATACTATCCCTCCCACCACACCACCAACCAATGTAAACACCTCCAACAAACACCTACCACAACCCACCCCCCACAACTAACCCCACCAGACCCACCCCCACACATCAACCACCCCCAGACACCAACCCACCCAAACCCCCCAAATCCACCCCAGTAAACCCTATTCACCACAACACACCCACAAAGACCCAACCCCAAACCACAAAAACACCACCGCACAACACACACCCACCCACAAACAGAATCACCACTCCCAACAAACAAACCACCACATAAACCCTCACAACAACAACACACTCCCACCCCCTTCCCACCCCTACCCCTCCTCCACTACCAACAAAATGGGGGGGGGGGCAAACAACACCCACACAAACTAAACCCGGGAACAAAAATCCCCCCCAAAAAACCAACCCCCAAAAACCTAAACAACTTTACACAACGCCAGAAAATCCCACACCTAAAACCAACCCCCCCACACCAACCAACCCCCAAACACCCCAAAACCGATACAAATACAAACCCATACCGGTAAAACACCCTCCCCCCACCCCAAACCACCAAAATACACCCAAAACCCACACACAACCATAACCACACACATCCCCACCAAGCAAACCACTGCCCCCCCCCCCACAACACCACCAATATAAACCCCCCACCCACCCAACAATAACCCCCCCCAAAAACCCCCCCAAACACACCCAAACCATCACAACCAAACCAACAGGTAAAACCACAACCCACACACCACCTCCCACAAACATGACAAAAACCAAACCTATACCCAACCGACAAAACAAACCCAAAGCAAAGAAAAAAAAAAATCCCCCCCAACCAAGGTCCACCAGCCCAAGCAAAAACCAAAAACATCCCCCCACTACAAAACCCCCCCCAAACTCCAACCCATACCACAACACCACCACCAAAACACCCCACCAACCCCAAACCCCCCCCACCCCAGTCTACCATTTTTGACCCCCACAACCCCCCACCCCCACCCCCATACCAAAACAAATAGACACACCCAACAAACACCCAAACAACCACCACCCCAAACCCACACAGCCATATTCATACTGGGGAGGGGAACTGGGTGTCGTAACAGAGGGGGAGAAAAGGCAATTACAAATCAATGGAGGTACAGTTCCTACGTTTTCCTAATGTTTTGAAGTCGACACCAAACAAACGCACCATTAAACCATCCAAACCACCGGCCTCAGACACCACAACTTGTTTTACGCCTGGGGTAACCCCACGTTGTACGGCTGTATGATAACTTGGTTCACAAAAAAACAGAACCTCCACCCTGTCTTACCAAACTTCTTTTGAAAAGGAGGCCACGATAGGGGTTGGGTGGGGGGGGTTATTATTTTATTTTTTTATGGCACAAATGTATCACCCTAACTCGGCAAAAAATCAGTACGTCAAGCAATGGCACATACATATGGAGGCCACACACGTGTAACGGGGCCCCACATCACACACTAGTCACGTACCTATCTCAACAAGAAGTAAAAAATGCTTTTTTCCATCAAAACAAATCAGCCTGGTTGACCCAGCAAGTGGTAGTTTAAAAGCCGCAGCACACCACCCCCCCCGAACCGAGACTCCGATGCCACCATACCCGCCAAACCCCCAGCTACAGTTATTCTACCCCTGAACGGACTAGTATCAAGTCTGGTAGGTGGGCCGTGCGTCTGCGGATTGAGATACGGGTCTGGGGTGGACCGTGGCCCAAGCCCACAACACCGGACCACGCCCGACACACACGTCACCTCACACCTTCTCTCCCCCTCTGCCTGCCAGTGCGAGATGCGCCCCTCTCCACCGACCCCACCCAGCACGTACGCACCCCCCCCCTCCACCCAGCGCCTTCTCCAACCACAAGCATTCCCAGCGCCCCACGCTACGGTTCTTTGTTGTTTGCCGGGTCTTTCCTCAATTGACAGCCAGTCGTTGAGATATCATGTGTGTGCTGTTTATCCTCCCCTCCCCCCTCTGTATGTGTCTTGATCCCATCCATCCGCCCTCTCGCTCTTACTAATCCCATTCTCCCGTTCCAGCATACTCGATGGCTACATGAACATGCCCCCATGAGCAGCATACCACCGTCACGGACGAGCGTCATACTCCACATTCCCCTGGGGGTTATGGCTAAACGTTTTGTTTGGCTATGGTTTCTTATACACACCGCACTACAACCAAACTGCACCACCGTAGGCCTGGTAATTAATGAAAGTCACAAGTGGTAAAATCCCCCAATTGTTTGGTTTGGTTATGTGTGGGTTTCACAACCTGGTCCTGTCACAGGTTTGTTACCCAAGGTGTGGCTGAAGCTTACAAATCCATGAACCTCACCCCAAGACTTCCCTCAGAGCTGCGATATGTTACAGTTTTTGACCCACATACGATGTGATGATGTGGGGTGCAACCACCTCATTGTACAGACTGTAAGGTTCTTCCTAGGTCATGGACCCCCCCTATCGAGCTACCTTTGTTTCAACATTTAGACAGTCCTGTTGCAGGGGTGTAGTAGATAAATAGAAAGTCAATGAACTGGAATACCCCAACAAGCACCCCAGGCTGCACCCCAGTACCACTGCTTTCATACGTTACATTCATTGAATGATTACCGTGACCTGGAACAAAAAACCCGAAAGATAACCATTCACCAAGTAAAGCCTCTCCAAACCCCCATCCCCCCCAAAATCAAAGCCCCCCACCCACCCTTATCGGCCCTCGACCCACCCCCCTCCAGTATCAGGTAAAAAAAAAAAAGGGTAAGAACTCACGACCTACGCGCCCCCCAAAGCACCTCGATAGGCCACGACAGTGAGTCAAGTTGGTCGGGCTTTGTAAGTCAGGTTGATAGAAAAGTGTAAATGGAAGCCATGACCCCCCCACCAAAGAAGGCTATACCAAATATATATAAAAATAAAGTCAAAAAATTATACCAACCCGGAGTAATCTGGTGAGGTGAGGTTTAGATAAATTAGTATAGGGTTATTCTCGGCAACCTTGAAGGAAATGGGGGGGTGTAAGAAAGAAGGCGTGAACACACCAGTTATGTTTTGGAAAATTGTAAAATACTGTGGGTTGATGAGTATAATCGGTAAAGTTTAAAATTTGTAATGATGGTTCAGTTTAAAGTGTTGGTGTTTGTGGTGGGGTGGTTTGAGGGATGGGGTTGCGGGATCGAGGATTTCTTAGAAAGGTTAATGAAGACAACGGTTTGCGGAAGCAAGGCAAAAGGGTGAAGTGGAAGTGGCTTGGTGAATGAGAAGTTTGGTTAGGATGAGGGAGGGTCGGAGGGTGTAGTCTAGGGGGTGGCAGAAAAACCGGTAAAATTGTGGGATAGAAAGGTTCCCAGAGTGGGCGTCGATATGGTTTGAGAGGGAGGGGATAGAAGAAGACCCGGTAGGTCCCGGGTCATTTTGCTAAGGGGTGGGGAGGATAGGGTTGGGGTACTTGAAATTGGTTACTATGCCTATTTGGTTTAAGACTGGTAAGGAGTGGAGGAGAAGAGGTAGGAAGGTCAGCTACATGGAAATACCTATGCAAGGGGGGAGAAGACTTAAAGCTGTAGGGTTCGAATGTCAACGATATTTGGGACCTAAAGTAGGGGGGAGAAGTCGGGCCAAAGTTAGATTTGAATGGAAGGGGCTCAAAGGGATAAAAATGGGCGTGGGGGAGGTGTTATGTAAGTAAAAATGCGTATTAGCTAACCAGGAGGAGATTGACGGGGATGGGTAGGGGGAATTGAAAAGAGTCGGTGGAAGAAACGTAAAGTGAGGGGGGAAGGGGAGGGGGAAGCCCTAGGAAAACTAACTGTCCCGTAGTGGAAAAGGGGGGCAGTAGGTGGGAGAAAGCAAAATAATTTTTTCACCATGGGGGGGGGGGACCCCCTAGAATAAGCAGGGGGTCCATTTGACGAAAAACTGAAATGAGGTGGACAATGAGAAGAAAGCTGGGAAGATTAGGGGAGGATCAGCACTGTATATTTTTATATAATTTTTGTTGAATTTGTTTTTTATTTTTAGCTTTGACACAGAGCTATAATGAATAGAGTGAAAGAATATTAAAAGGCATTGATTTGTTGTTTCTGCCGCGTTTTTTGTTATTTTTCTCCTTACACCAGCCTACGTCAAAGCCCAGTAATGTCTACAAGTGACTCACGATGTACAAGCATAAAACTAATAATTAAACTGAAACATGAAGACTGACATAAAATTGAAAGAAGAAAGCACTAAAAATAAGAAACCACAGTAGAATCAGTTTGATACATCAAAAACTAGAATATATGAGAAGTGAATACTATACATAAAACTAAAGATAAATCTTGTAAACTGGTAGATCAAAAAAGCAAATCATGAAACAGTGAATATGAAGAAAAGCAAGGATATACAAGCAGGCATTAGTGAAGAAGAGCCAGAAAGGAATAGGAAAGCAGTAAACATTATATCAAAAACGCCAATGTCAAATATGACTATGCAGATCACTGAGACTGATATATCTGACATGTTGGGAGAAAATGATTGTTCACCAAGGGGAGTGTGTAAAGTTTGAGTAAAGAACGGTTTGCTACCCTCATTCCCCTGATCTGGAATAGAAACAAAATGGTAGTGGTCCATCCCCCCCCCCAAATCAGCCTTTTGTGACTTTCTCCTATTCCATAAAATGAAGATTCAGTCGAAGGGCTGAAGATTCATGAACATTAAGGAGATTCAGGCAAAAATATAGGACGCTCTGAACAACATCCGAAAAACATTACTCCAGAGGTGCTTTCAGCAGTGGAAAAAGTACTGAGACCAGTGTATCAACTTCTAAGGGGACTAATTTGAAGAAAAAAGAGCAATTAGAACATCTGGTAAGCCTACTGTGTCTTATGGTTACAGTTCATGAACTTTTGGACAGTACGTCAAACAGTTTGTTCCAAACCCTTTGTTTTAATTAGTTTACTGTTAAACGCTACAACAACAGCTTATCGCTATGATCAAGCTGAGGTCAATGTCAGAAGGTTTCCAACATAATCCATCCTGATCAAGAGATTCTACATCTCTCTTCATGTGATTTACATTTTTCGTATGTTAATGTCTTCATTTTATCTCAATGTTACATGCCTTTCTTCTTCTTATTTCTGCTTGCAGACTGTAAATTTTGAAAGGACTTTCTCTCAACATGTCCAATCCATTTTTACTTTCAATCAATCAATACTCCAAGGAGCATAGGCCTTCAACAAACATTTGTCAAGTTCTCTTGTCGTGTGCCATCAGCTCAAGCACTTTCCACGTTTTCCTCATCAGTTTCACTTCTATCTCCAGCTCTCTTCTCCATGTGTTTTTTAGTCTGCCTCTACATCTCTTTCCCTGGGGGATTCTAGACCAAGGACTGCCTTGTAATGCTATCAATAGGTTTCCTCAATGCGTATCCTATCCATCGCCAGAGTCCTCTTCTCATCTCTTGTTCCACTGGCACTTCTCTGGTTCTTGCCACCAGTTCCATATTGGTGACTTTGTCATACAATTTAAATTCTTCTATTCTACGCAAGCTGAGAACAGGCGTAGAATAGACCCACTATGTGAACCAAACTGTAGGCACTGCCACCACCATGAGGAATCAGTTGAACACCTACTGCTTCGGTGGCCAAGACTAACTGACCTGCGACACCAGCTACTCCCATCGCACC
Source organism: Oreohelix idahoensis (assembly GCA_024509875.1). Classification (NCBI taxonomy): domain Eukaryota; kingdom Metazoa; phylum Mollusca; class Gastropoda; order Stylommatophora; family Oreohelicidae; genus Oreohelix; species Oreohelix idahoensis. The sequence goes on along the minus strand of JAMPIV010012843.1, from coordinate 664,397 downwards.
CAACCATCCACAATACACTCTACACATCATCAGAACAACTGAGGAAGACTTGTACCTTTGTCAGAGAAACATGGGCTGTCAAGAGCTACCTGCTCACAGCTAAAGGGATTATATCATCATTATTCTACGCAAGCACCCATTTATGAATGACTGTAACTTTGTTTTTGTTGTTCTCCATGTCTCAGAGCCATACAATAGGACTGACCTGACAATTGAGTTGAAGTTTCTTATTTTCATGTTGGACTTGATTTCTTTTGATCTCCATATGTTCCCAAATGCAATGAAAGCTCCTCTTGCGTTTTGTATTCTTATTTTGATATTGTCTGTCCCTCCAACTTTGTCTATATTGCTGCCAAGAGATATGTGTATGATTCTACATCTTTTAGTGGTGTTTCTTCAAGTTCGACCTTCTTATCATTTCTTGCATTTATTCTCATTATCTTTGTCTTTGATTCTTACAGGACAGAAGTGTATTTTCAGACCCACAAGCTGTTTAGTTAGATTCCATTTCTGTTGTGTATGTCGTTGAAAACGAGCTAGCTCATCTCTCAGTTGCTTGTCTATGGACTCTTTTAATTTCTCAAGGATGATTGTTTAATACTTTTCCTGGCACTGATAGTAACATTGTTCCTCTATAATTTGTGCACTCTTGTAAATTTCACTTCTTAGGCAACTTGACCAGATACCTTCCTTCCATTCTGCTGGTATTTCTTCTCTCTCCCAGACTTTGCCATGTAGTTTGTATAATACGAGGGACGGTCAAAAAGTAATGCCTTGTAATTTTTAATTTCATTCAATAGGCAAAAAAACAGATAAAATTCACATTGAAATGTAGCTCCAAGTCTGAACTTCAAAAATTTATTTCTCAATGTAGTCTCCGTTATTTGTTACAGTTTTTGTCCATCTTCTCACAAGGGCATGTATCCCCGCATGGTAAAAAATTGTGTCCTTTTTCCTAAACCACTGGCGTACAGCGTGTTTAAGGGTCTCTGTGTCCTCAAAGTGATGTCCGCGAAGATCTTCTTTCAGTGGTCCAAACAGATGGAAGTCTCTAAGCTTCTTCAAAGTTTCAATGTAACGGTCTGCATTCACCGTGTTTCCCTGTTCCAAGAAGTCGAGAAGAATCACACCCTTCTCATCCCAAAACATGGAGGCCATAACTTTCCCTACAGATGGTGAACTTTTGAACGTTCTTGTCGGCGATGTTGTGTGATGCCATTCCATTGACTGCCTCTTGGATTCTGGTTCAAAAAAATGAACCCAAGTCTCATCACCTGTCACAATATTCGATAAAAACTCTTCTCCTTCAGTTTCGTAACGGTGCAGGAGGTTGATGGCTATGGTTTTCCTTGTTTCTTTATGTCTGTCTGTCAACATTCTGGGTACCTACTGTGCACAAACTTTTGAATAACTCAGGTCTTTAATGATGTTCTGGACACTGCCTTTACTAATGGACAACATGGAAGAAAGTTCATCCAGTGTTACCCGAGGGTCACCACGAATGATGCCATTAACTCGATGAATGTTGTGTGGAGTCACTGCGATAGACAGATGGCTAGTCCGCTTTGCGTCAGCCATTGAGGATTGACCTACTTCAGCTTCGTCACAACGATGTACCCAATGTCGGACAGTGCTAACATCCACTGTTGAATCTCCATAAACATTCTTCAAACGTTCGTGGATGCGAATTGGGGTCTTGCCTTCAGCATTAAGGAATTCTATGACATAACGTTGTTTTAACCGAACGTCTTTGGCAGCCATTTTTAAACTGTTACAGTTGTGCCACCTGTTACTGAAACAGGTTGGTAATGCTATACAGTGCAGAAGAGTGTTTGAGGAATCCTGCTAAATTTACAAATTGCACACCGATGCAGTATTTACATACATAAAAAATAGGAGGCATTACTTTTTGACCTTCCCTCGTATCTCAGCAGAAGTATCAATGTCTGTTTTGATGGCCTGTGCTGGAATGCCATCTGGACCACTTGCTTTTCCATCTTTCAGAAGCTTTATGGCTTTCTTTATTTCTTCTCTACTTGGTCATTCACACTTGATTTGTAGCTCCTCTTCTGCTGGCTGGAGGATTTGTTGGAGCTGGTCTATTGAGAAGTTTGGTCTCAAAATGATCTGTCCATCTCTTCAATTGTTCTTGTATATTATTAAGTAATTTTCCTTTCTTATCTTTGATGAGGCCATTTGCTTGCATATGTTTCCCTGTTGGCTTCTTTGTGTTGTTGTACAAGTCCCTCATATTTCCTTTGGCTGCAGCTTCCTCTGCTTCCCTTGCCAACTCTTCAATATACTTCCTCTTGTCTCTTTTGATGTTTCTTCTTACTTCTTTGTTTGCTTCTATGTACACTTCATGAGCCTTGGCTTTGGAGCTTCTGGTTTTGTTTCTGTTTAAATCTGCTTTCTTGTTTTTCCCATCTTCTATCTTACTAATGGCTTCTGTTGTTATTTATTCTTTGTGCTGATGTTCTCTTTTTCTCAGTACTTCTTCACATGTCTTGTTCCATATATTTTTTACTTGTTGCCGGTGGTCTTCCGTATCTGCTTCATCATCCAGCTGTTGGAGTACTTGGTATTTGCTGGATACTGTGATTGAAAGTTTTTCTCTTATTTCCTGATTTCTTAGATATCCTACATTATACTGTTATCTATAGCTATGTACAGTTGTAAATTTTTTATGGCTAACAGAAGATGGTGATCTGATACCACATCTGATCCTCTATATATCTTAACGTCATGTAATGACCTAAACTTCTTATTTATGCATATGTGATCAATCTGATTCTCATTTCTGTTGTCTGGTGATATCCATGTTGCCTTATGCCTTCTTTTATGTGAAAATATGCTTTCTCCTATAGCCAGTTGATTTGCAGCACAGAAGTTTTTTAATAGTTCCCCATTCTCGTTCATTGTGTACCTAATCCATGTTTTCTTCAAAGCTGGTGTTGTCTGTTCCTATTTTTGTGTTTAGGACCCCCATCAAAATTGTGATGTCCTTTCTTCTCTTTTTTATCCAAGACATTTTGTAGTCTGGTGTAAAATTCTTCTTTTACATATTCTTCTAATCATTCATTGGTGCAAAGCACAGGATGATGTTTATATTTATTTCCTTTCTGGCTGCTTTAAACATTGCTGTTATAATTCAGGGTCCTATTGCTTCTCATTCTATAAGTGCTTCTTCTGTTCCTCTTCGTCCGACCCTAGACCAATACAATCTCCTCCAGGATGTTCATCGGTTTCACCGTCGCATGAGGCTGAAGCTCCATTTTAGACAGGAAGACAGCACTCCGCAGTCTCAGGCTGAATCTGACATCTTCGCACGCTTTTCTGACTCTACTAAACCTCCCTTTACACCTAAACCTGGGGCCTCTCATGCCCTGGACCTGTATATCAAGAACACCATCCATGACATTCAGCAGCTCGCCCTCGTAGATTGCATTATTCCAATCTCACTTCGGCAGAGTCTCGTGCTCTCTCCCTTCTTCGCTGTAGAGACGACATTGTCATCAAACCGGCTGACAAGGGAGGAGCCATTGTCGTCTGGCAGAAGGACTTGTACCTAAGTGAAGGTAAAAACCAGTTGACCAATGGCTCTTTTTACAGGCTCAGGACCAGCGATGCGACTGTCTCTAACAATCGCATTGTACACAACACTATTAAACAGCTCATCACTAGTAATGCTCTTCCTCCCAAAGCATCTCATCTTAGGATTCATGACAGCTCTTTGGGCAAGCCTGTATTCTACATGCTCCCCAAAATTCATAAGATCGACAACCCTGGAAGACCTATTGTCTCAGCTTGTTCCTGTCCTACTGAACAAATTTCTGACTTCCTCGATAGCATTTTCAAGCCTATCGTTGAGAATCTTCCCTCCTTTATCAAAGACACCAATCATGCTCTTACAACTTTCTCCTCTATCCGACTCCCAGCAGACCGCTCCTACCGTCTTTTCTTGTTAGACCTCTGTTCTCTGTATACCTCTATTCCCCACTCTGATGGTCTCCGAGCTCTTTGGTTTTTTCTGTACCAGCGCACTTGCCCTTCTATATCCACTGACACTCTTCTCCATCTTGCTGAACTGGTCCTTCAACTGAATTCCTTTGAATTCAATGGTCAGTTTTTTGACCAAATTAGTGGTGTTGCCATGGGAACGAAGATGGGTCCTAGCTATGCCTGTCTATTCATGGGCCACTTGGAGCATCAGATATGGCAACAATACTCCGGTCCTTTCCCCGGGTTTTACCGCAGATATATCGATGATGGCATAGGTCTCACAGATATGTCTGAGACTGATTTATACCGCTTCATCGACTTTGTCAACCACTTTCACCCCACCATCAAGTTCACCTCCCTCGTCTCCACAGTATCTGTCAACTTCCTTGACATTACTATTTCTATCACGCCCTCCGGCCTTAATACCTCAGTATACTACAAGCCGACAGATGCCCACAGCTACCTCCTGTATACCTCTTCTCATCCTCGGGCCTGTCGTGACTCCCTTCCTTTTTCACAACTTCTCCGCCTCCGCCGTTTGTGCCAAGATGACGATGACTTCCACTTCCGAGCAAATAAGATGTTGGATTTCTTCTGTAGCAGACTTTATCCGGAACATGTTCTCACCTCTGCTCTCCAACGTGTGCTCCCCATCTCTCGTCAGGAGGCCCTCAAACCTCACTATAAATCCACTTCGGATAGAGTCAAATTAATCTTGACCCATCACCCTCACAGTACTGCTGTCAAACAGATCCTTTTCCGTCACCTCCCTATCCTCCAAGCAGAGCCTGTGACCCAAGAAGTATTCGGTGAAGCACCTTTGGTGGCATATAGACGCGACAAGAACTTGAAGGATCTTCTTGTTCACAGCTGTCTCCCAAAGGAGAATGCCACTCACTTTGGCACACTACCCTGTGGTCGGACACAATGCAACACATGCAAGTATGTCATCTCAACCCAGAAGGTGTCCTTTCCTAAGGCTACGTACACCATCACTAGTAGCTTCACGTGTGAATCGCGCAATGTCATTTATACAATCATATGTAAATGTTGCTGCAAAACCTATATTGGCCAAACAGGCAAACGACTTGGGGACAGATTCAGCCAGCACTTAAATGACATAGCTCAGCAAAAGTCCACACCAGTTGCCATACACTTCAATGGTCCTGACCACCATGGTCCCATCGACATCCCGGTCACAGCGATCCGATCCTGCTCCTCTGACACTGCCAGCCGAGAACAGCTTGAGAACCATCTTATCCACCGCATGGGGTGTCTAAAACCAGCCGGTCTCAACACTTTTCACACCTTTGTCTGAGGTCACCCTTTCCTCTCTTGCTCTATTTTGACTCTTTCCACTCTTATTCTATTCTTCTATTTTTATGCCATCCTCCATAATATGTATGAATATACACTGTATCTAATTTGTCTTGATTTTTTATTTCATATTTATTTATCTCCCACTCATTCTGTCCTCTTCTATTTCCAGTCCCCACTTTTATTACGTTTGGGTAGTTTATTGTTCGGTTTCGTTTTTTAGTTTTTAGTTTCTTAGTATGTATTGTGTACATCCGGTGGCGGAAGTCACTTCCTGTTCAGCCACGTGTACATCAGTGGACAGCGAATATTGATAGGATTTTGGTGCCTTGCCTTCAGGGAAGTACCTAGGTTTTATTTTTATATTTATTTAAGTTCTTATGTGTCCTATCTAGCCTTCACTTTCTTTCCTTTCCTGACGAAGGCCTTGTGGCCGTAACGTAGACTATTTTCTTTGTCTTTTGTCCTTGTAAGACAAATCACCTTTTTTCGATTTTTTTTCAAACCCATCCATTATAAGTGCTTTCTGTGCTTCCCTAGACAGCATTAGAGCCATCACTTCACTGTGGTGGGCACTTTCTTCCTAATGTCCTGAGGACAACACCATTTCTCCTGTGATCAATTTCTTCTTCTCTACGCCCATCCACCTTGTCTCACAGAGACCCAGGATATCAATCATGTAATTCCTAATTTCTGCTGCTACTTGTGCAGTTTTCCATTGTTCATTTAAAGTGCAAACATTCCTGTTGCCAATCCTTTTCCTAGACAAAAAAATGTTAGTCTGTAACCCAGATGCCTTTCTCTGAGCTGCTTCGAGTGTCTCTTTTCCAGAGAACCTTCTTCTGTCTTGGACAGCTGAGTTGATTTATATTCTATATCTGACTTAACCATTGTGATTGTTGAAGTTTTTTTGCGGTAAGAAGTTTTTGACAGGATGGGTTCACCAGCCCCACACCCAACATTCCTTAGTCACTTTTTACGTTATGCCTGGTAGGGTACAATGTTACCATTCTTTGCTCATCTTTCAGGCCCCTGTAATACACAGGTGATTTTTACTTTCATCTGGTCACATTCTTCTCTGTTTTCTCTTTCCCATAACTCTTCTGTATTTGTTTCTGTCCCATATTTCAGGTTTTAATTAACTGAATGTTTTTGCCATTCCACACACTGATTACAAGTAGAACTAATGAAAAATGGTTTAGTCAGTTTAATAAATGAACAATGTGCTAGAATTTGTCATAACTAGAATTATATTTTTCATAAAACAATTTTTCTTGACAGCACTATTTCTTCACTATTTATACATATATTGCTTGATGTAATTTAGGCCACTAGCTTTTGATTTTCTAGAACAAAGTTTTTTCTTAAATGTCTTCACGCTTATTGTGCAAAATTGTATTTCCTAAAGTAGTCATCCATGACTAAGTTATTATAATTTTTTTTATGACTGAAAAACTCTTCCCAGACATTCTGATACAGAAAAAACAGTTCACTGATAGTAAAAGCAACAAATATCACTAATTAGAAAAAAGTAGTAATTTAAGCTCACATATTCTGTTATTTCAGTTCCAGCACCAGACACAATTCGCTTCATGTCTCGTAACCAAATAACTCGGATTAGATGGGAATACTTGGCTGTCTCTGGAACACCACAACGCAAAGTAGTAGTTGCTCTTTCATGTTCATACACCTCTGTCACGTGATCTTCACAGGAAAGAAAAAAGGAAGTACAAACATACAGGTTTGTAATTACACACTTGTTTTTCTCAGCTAGCAGAAGTGAAAGTCACTTCTGTTAAAGAAATATGGCTCTAACTCAATGTCTAGGTCAATCAAAAGCTGTGGTGAACTACTTTAAAAATACTAAGCTCTCTAAAGATCTATCATGATTTACACTTTTTGTGTGTGGATTATGATATCACCAAGAGCTAACGCTCAGTGATGGTGGATCAAAGACATGTGGATTATGATTCCTTTTTCAGTTTCGATCCTCATTAGTATATTGTTATTTTCTTTTCAGGTTTCATGGTAGTGCAGCCTATATTGAACTTTCACATTTCTCTGCCTGACAATCTGCTCCCTGTAAATCCATCAGTTGAGCAGTGGAAAATTAAAACGAAATCATTTTTTTACTGATGTTAACTTTGTTTCAAAGAAAAGATATTTCATTCATGTCTCACACTGTTTATGAATAATGTGAATTTTTGTAAGCTAGATTGTGAGTTTTCTCTGGGAACATGGAAGAAGTACTTTTAATCCTGGGGATACTGTGCTATTAAATGCTGGTGGGTAAGGACTAGTTAAAAATATTTGGGCCACAGGCCTAACAAAACAGTACAACGTACGCAGCTCCATGATGACGTCATTACACCGAAAGCAAATTGTCAATAACTCCGTAGCGTTCCGCTGGGCTACACAGAGGCAAAAGGCTAGAATTGCTGACAAAGCTCACAAAACACTCAGCATTCTGCAGTGGAATGCGGAAGGAGTTCGCAACAAAAACAACACAAAAATACCTCTAGCTTTAAAATTCTTTCTTTTACACCACTGTTACTTAGATTTTACCTAATCATCTGCTGTGATCTACTGAGTGGCACAGCCAGGTTCTTCAATTAGGGGAGGCAACGCATAAAAAAGGTGCCACCACACATATCAAATTACTAATGAAATATTTTAATATTTAGTTTGCACTTCAAATAAAACACAAGAATGATACTGTTTCACAACAAGTACAGGTGTTGTTTAGCATTTAAAATAAAGAAACACTTTTACATTACGAAATCTATTTATATTATATATAGAAGCAGAACAATAAAAATATGTTGTATTTACTTATTTTACATATCAAAGATAAGATAAAAACCTCTACACCTCACGGTAGAAGAGGAACGACTAAGTAAGTAAGTAAGATAAGATAAAAACATGACAAATAATCTACAAAGCAACCACAACAGTATCTTTCATCTAAGCTGCATTCAAGCAAAGATATCTAGTGCTTTATTATAACCTACTTCAGTAGCCAATTGTCTTTCAACAGAGAGCAAAGCTAAATAAGACAACAAAGCTAACTAAGACAATTTAAATTCAGCCCTTGTAGGTGAAGGAAGAAGGATTGAGTCGACTGAAGGATCATTCTGCAACTGCACTACCTACTGGCCAGGTCAGAAAAAATGTGATACTATCTCAAAAGGTTAGGAAAATGGAGGAACCCACATCACTGGTGTTCATGAATTGCTTTATACTCATTGATTGTGAATCTCTCAACACTTCACTTTATCCTACATTCAAATATCTCTTTGTCATCATCATCATCAGTTGCCATCTCCACAACGAAGGTTGGCTGTAATGGATCTCCAACGTCTTCTGTCTCTTGTCTTGGTGGTACACTCTGATAGACTCTTTCCCGTCCATCTCTTGATGTTATCTTCCCACTTATAGCGCTGTCTTCCCCTTGCACGTTTGCCTTCAACTCTCCCTTCTGTTATGGTCTTCTGCAAGGTGTTATGCCTTTTTATGTGGCCAAAGTATTTTAGCTGCCGAACTTTGACCTCTCTCTTTAGTTCTCTTTTCATACCTAGATTTTCTAGGACCTCCTTATTTGTTTTCATCTCTTTCCATGAGATACGCCCCATTCTTCTATATATCCACATTTCAAGAGCCTCAATTCTTTCTTCCAAATGCTTATTCGTCGTCCATGTTTCTGCACCATACAGAAATGCAGAATATATATAACACTTTATGATTCTCAGTTTTAATTTATGAGATAACTGTTTGGATGTCAGTATATGTTTCATGTTGTTGAATGTAGCTTTGGCCATTCCTATTCTCTTCTTGATTTCTGTTTCACATCTGCCATCTTCTGTTATTATATGACCAAGATATACGTAGCTCTTGACTTGTTCCAGGATTTTCCCATTTACGCTTATCTTTAATGTGGGTTTATCGTCTGTTTTGCTAATTATCATAGTTTTAGTTTTCTCAATATTAATGTCGAGTCCATATTCATGACTTATACTGTTCACTTGCTTCACTAGTTCTTGTAACTCCTGTTCGCTTTCAGCTAACAACACGGTATCATCTGCATATCTAAGATTGTTTATTGATTTTCCACTGATGTTCAGTCCTGGTATTTCCTGTATCTGTTTGAAAATTTTTTCGGTGTATAAATTAAATAGGCAGAGGGACAGCACACAACCTTGTCTGACACCTCTTTTTATGTCTATGTATGGTGAATAATTCCTTCCCGATCTTACTGTGGCAGTTTGCTCCCAATAAAGGTTACTGAGTATTCTTATATCTTTTCCATCAATACCTATGTCTTTGAGGCATTCAATTATTTTCTCATGATGGATTCTGTCAAAAGCCTTCTTATAGTCAATGAAGCACACATACATACTTTTTTGGACCTCTGTATATTTTTCTGCTAATCTTCTTAGGCAAAATATTGCCTCTCTTGTTCCACTGTTCCGTCTAAAACCAAACTGTTCTTCTTGGATTTCGCTGTCTACTTTACTTTTTATTCTCTCCTGTATGATTTTGAGCAGTATCTTAATTGCATGACTCATCAGGCTGATTGTTCTGAAGTCTGAACATTCTGTTGCATTTGGTTTTTTGGGCAATGTTATAAAAACTGATGTCTTCATGTCGTGTGGTAAATATCCTGTATTGTATATATCATTGCATATTTCTGTGATTGTATCTATACCAAAGCTCTCCAGAGCTTCTATCATTTCAATTTTTATGTTATCCACGCCTGCTGATCTTCCTTTTTGTATCATATGAATGGCATTCTCTACTTCTGATCTGAGAATGTTTGGGCCTTCATTAGAATCTGGTGATGGTTTTTTACCTCTGTTGTCCTCGAATAGTTCTTTTACGTATTCTGCCCATCTGTTTGATATGTCTTTCTCATCAAGTAATATTACACCATTTTTGTTCTTGATACAGCTTCCTCCTTGTGCAAACCGCGACCGATTTGATAATTTCTTTATTTCTTCATGCATATCTCTTGTCATGTGCTTTGCTTCCAAGTCTTCTATTTCCTTACATTTTGTTTCTATCCACCGTTCTTTTGCTTCTCTACACATAGTATGTATGTCATTGTCTATTGTTTTATATTCTGGAGTGTTTTTTGCTTTCTTTCTTTCTGCCATTTTATTCAAGATGTCATCTGTCATCCAAATTTGATTTTTCTTAGACTCCTTTTTAGGTAAATTTGCATTTGCTGATTGTATACTTGTTTTTAAGCATTCCCATTTTGCGGTTGCTTTTTCTTCTGTGTTTTCTCTTCTATACTGCTCCATGCTTTCTGTCAATAACTGTTGGTATTTATTTTTGACGTCGATTAAATATTTCTGTTTTATATCTGTTTGTTTCAGCGCTGATATTTCTATCTGGGGTTCCTCCTGTCTTCTGTTTCCAGCTCTTTTCAGCTTTATATTTACTTTGATGACAACTGGATTGTGATCTGAATTTATGTCGGCGCCAGGATGTGTCTTTGCACTTGTGACACTGTTCTTAAATCTATGTTTTATCATGATATAGTCGATTTGATTACGTGTTACATCTCCTGGGCTTTTCCATGTGTATAATTTCCTTGGGTGGTGTTCAAAAAAGGTGTTACATATGACCAGCTGGTTTTCTTCACAGAACTGGATAAGTCTGTCTCCTCTATCATTTCTTGTCCCTAATCCATACTGTCCTACTATTTTCTTGTATTTTCCTTTTCCTACTTTTGCATTCATATCACCCATTACTATCAACACATCTGTAGATTTGACTGGTTTAAGTGTGTGTTGTAGCTCTTCATAGTATTCTTCTATTTCTTCCTCACTGTGATCTTTAGTTGGTGCATAAGTTTGTAAGATTGATATGTCGAATGGCTTTGCTCTCATCTTTAGTAACATCATTCTGTCACTGTGTGTCCAGTATCCACATACGTATTTTTCTAACTCCTTCTTTATCAACATTCCTACCCCTCTTTCGTGTTTTTCTCCTCCTGAGTGTATAAGCGTGTACTGATCTCTTGTTATGTAGCCTGTATCCAAAAGTCTTGCCTCTGCAACTCCCAGTATATCGAGTTTCATGTCGGTTGCCTCTAATATAAGATTGTCAAGCTTTCCTTCTCCGTTTAGAGTTCTAACATTCCATGTTCCTATTTTTAGGCTTCTCCTACTAGTTTTTAGGTGGTCTTTCTCAGAATGCTCCCTTTCAACAGAATTTAAGGAACACTCGTCATTATGTACTTCCTTACTCATTAGAGGAGTTGCCTCTTCCCTGTTAATTTGTACAGTAGATTCTTCCCCTGGGGACAGAGAGTTCTCTACATATCGGTTCTTATCTTGTTGTTGTGATCCCATTACGTTCTGTAGGAAGTACGTGGTAAGGCCCCAATCTCTTCCACGGTGGCTAGCCATTGTCTTTTTCTATGTCCGACATGCCTCTAGTGCGCCACACACTTTGCTGTTTCGCTTTGCGAGCCGTTGATCTTCTCAGATTCCTCCGCCTCACTCACCGTCTCAGTCTTTGTGTACTAGGGATGGACATTCCCTTGAGTAAGATTGCTCCTACTCCACCCATGTAGTTTAGCCAGTCAGCCAAGACTGTTGCCCGGGATGTGGCCACCGCCGTACACACATACACAAGCGGTATTCGAGGAGCCATACATGAGCTAGACAAAGAGAGGAGAACCAAATAGGATCCTGACTATCCTAAAAAGGACATGGCTGTCTCTCACCGTGAGGTACTATCCCTCTCTCTTTATCCTACATCTCTTTGTACATGTTTTTAAATGAAAGAAGCTCTTCAATAATTTCAGTTGTCGGTCACATCTGAGAGCATGTTTGCCAACTATTTTATTGCACTGAAATGATGTCCAGCTTCACCTATTGTAAAACTGTCAAAACAGTCTTAAGCCCTGGCTGACAAGGCTCTACTTCAGGCACAGCATGTACTAAAGCAGGTGCTACAGGTGTGTCACAAAACAAGTCTGGATCTGTTGGGTATTCCCTAAGTATGCCAACTATAGCAAAGAATCTGAATGTGCCATTCTTGTTCTCTACCTACATGACAGTCAGCTGAACTGATCAGGTCTTCTGTGGATTCCACTTTCACAACCTCTTGCCTTTTGTATCTTTATTTTGATATCACTGCCTGTCCTTCCAACTCTGTCTACACTGCTGCTAAGATATATGTATGATTCTAAATTCATACATATATTTTTGTGAGTGTGTTTTTGTGTGCGAGTGGGTGCAACGTCAATGTTATGTAGCATCAATGTGACTGAAAAACATTTAAATGTAATCTCCACACTCGTGTAACTCAGAACTAACAGACTAACCTGCAAGGCTGTATCCAAGGCTGTTCACCCAGCCCTTGAGATCAAGAAGACTTGACATTTTGTACGTCACGACCAGATCATTAACCACAAGAGTGTCAATCATTCCATGGAGGAAAACATCATTTTTAGTCAGTTCTACTATTACTGACCAGTCAAGTGATCCAGCACCACCCACATAAAGTGAGCTCCTGGGCAAATATCTATCTCCTTTAGGGCACATAATCTGCATAGCATCACCATCATTCATTCTGATCTGCCCTTCATTTCCAGTGGCTGAAACTCTGAGTAGGTACCACTGTCCTGTCTGAAAGAACATTGTTAAAAAAAAAACACATGATTGATGTTAGGTTTACAAAGAAGTTTAGGATATGCAGCAAACATAGATTTAGTGGGTGCAAGTGATAAATAAATAAATTCAAATGTCAAGTCAGTCCTACTGTATGGCTCTGAAACATGGAGAACAGCAAAAACAACAACCACAAAGCTACAGACTTTCATAAATGGGTGCTTGCATAGAATAGAAGGATTGAAGTGGTGTAACAAAATCACAAATGTAGAACTGTTGACACTAACCTGAGAAGTGTCAGTGGAACAAAACATGAGAAGAAAATGATGGCGATGGATAGGATACACACTGACGAAAGATGTTGATAGCATTATAAGCAGAGTTTTGGAGCAAAGCCCAGAGCTGGAGCACACAGCAGCAGATTTTTGCCTGGAGATGGGGCGGAGCCGGAGTACATAAAATATTGACTGCTGCGTTGCTGCAGTTTCTTTTGTCATTTTCAAACTAAAATTAATAATACTAGACTAAATGTGTACAAATTAAATATTAAATGGTGTTTTATTCGAAGCCCGAGTTAATTGTTAAAATTTGTTTCCATACATTTTCAGGGTTAACTTAACTCGGAAAATAAAATGTCACACTTTTAAATGGAAAAAAAGATACACAGAAATACGATTCTACACTTATATGACTATGATGACAGATCAACTTGGTCTTTACTCAAAATAACAAGACCTTTGTATTACTTAAATGATTTGTAGCAACGGAATTTTAAAAATTATAAATGCCATTTTGCTAAATAATATTTTTTAAATTAGAAATGTCATTTTTGTTAAATAATGTCAAAAATATTTAAAAACAAATGTTTCTTTCCATTAAGCTTCATCATCATCATCATCAATTTCCTTTACTCTCCTTACGGAGCATGCAGGCAACACTGTAGCTTGTGTCCTTGCAGGAAGCCTGCACTAAGCACTTAAATGTTCTTGCTGCAGTTTCTGTGGCAATTTATTTCATATGATGAGGTTGCCAGCCACATGCACAATATATTAGTCTTTTTATATGATATGCAAGAGGGTGCGGTAGTCCAATTTTTATTTGTCTCTTCGGAGAACCCCTGGAACTACACGAGGCAAGTTTCTAATTTACATATGTTATTTATTATTTTTAAATTAAGTAATTAATCAGTCTTAAGGCTTCAGAGGTATCTCTAAAGTGGAAATACTAGTAAATACAAGCAGGCACATTATGAAATAAAAATAATACTGTTTTTGTTCATTACTTTTGGAAGACTGAAACACAAAACAAAACAAAAACATTTGGCTGCGGTAAAAGAAAATTCAGCCATGGCATCAACAACAAATTCAAATCTGCCTACATGATAGAGAGCCGATTTACGGAAAAAGATCTCAATGATGTCTTTACATTTGAATTTTAAAGGCCCAAATTTTGGCTTTTGGCAAAAGCAAAGAAGAAATCAGGGATGTGCAGGGTGGATAAGGAAGTGAATGGCCAGCTCAAACAATGTAGCTTAAAGATGAATAAACCCAGTGTTGTGAACAGTCAGGCCTCATGCTTCATCATGATGAATTCCTCAGAAGATGACTTCAAAAAGGAATTTGATAAACAGGAAAGACAGCGGAAGGTTTCTGCGATTCATAATTGTAATTAAGCATTATTCAAGAGAAAATTTGGGGAAGATTGGGAGGTGATGTAATTTATTGGTAGGTTTAAAAATCTATTTTTGAGGCCATTCACAACTACCTACACCACGTTCAGGCTGTCTGTAGAGTTGCTTTGAGCATGCCAACTCATGAAACTAGCTGTGGTGACTGTTTTCAGCTTCAACGTTACTTTTCAGTTATTTGCGACAGGCTATGCACTACAAATATTTTATAGAATGAATTATGAATATAAGAATTATAGGATGATTCTAGGTTGTGACCCTTAGGCACTGAAAGACCCTGAGCTAATAGCATGGGACAGGAGGACTTGGCATAAGTTTGTTGCAGGTCTACACTCCTTGGGGAACGTTTGAGTAATGAATGAATGAATGAATTTACTCAAGATGATGTTAGTGATGTGAATAACTATGTATACAATTAATATAGTAGCATTATCACATATAAAATTCAAACAATAAACTGATAAAATGCAAACTAAAGATCCTTATATACATTCTCATTACAAACCTTCATTTCATATGCTTTACGACACAGTGGTTTCTCGCCACAGTCTAAACAGAATTCTAAGGCCCCATCCCTGATCATAACTGCCACAGATGACTTGGTTTGTATTCCACCATTGAAAAACAGAAATCCATTAATGCCAGTAAGGTGAAAGATTATTAGCACTTGCAGGAATGATGACTTGCGAAAGAAGAGATGAGAGTAGTACCTACCCATGAAATCGGGATGCCTCACTTCTAGAGCTTTGAGATGAAAATACACAGCAACGAAAAAATGTTGGTACATTTTCACTATGAATACTTAAAACTTATTTTCATAACCCTAGAAAGAAATTATATTATTTTTTTCACATCTAACTCCTTATATGGAATAAACACAGTGGATGGTTAGTAAAACATATGTTGGCTGTTGTCTCACAACCAGACACCTACAGGACAAGATAACATCTTCCACTCATTTTAGTTCCCTCGGGAACACAAGTTTTCAAAAAGAACTCTCTAAATATTTCCATCCTTGGCATTATGCTCTGACTCATTCCAGATATGGGTAGAAAAGTTGCCCTGTTTTCTTGTGTTCATTTTTTGGTTTTCTTCTCTATATAGATTTCCTCTGTTTCCTGGAAGGTCTATTACGATGATTTTCTCTCAGGAGCTGCAATGGCGGCCTCACTGTGTGCCCTATCTGTTTCCAGTAATCTTTCATTAACCTCCTGTTCCACTGGTATTTAGTTAGGTTAGCTTCAACACTGTATAACTACATGGTATTAAGAAAAGGGGTCGACCTAGACGATGGTGGACCCAGGACATCACAGAGAGTCTGAACTTGTCTTTGGCTGATGCAGGTCGACTTGCCCAGAATCGTGATGCGTTCAGAGCAGCTGTAATGGAGACAACGTTCTGGAAAGAATACGTCACATGATGATTAAGAAGAGTAATAGATAGAATAACCTCAGACTGACTGATCTTGATGATGATATGAATAGATACTTAATCAACAATTATATTTTCTTATCTTAAAAGGCTATCTTTAAAATAATCAACAACTATAATGTCTAGCCTTAAAAGGCTATCTTACAAATTATAATCAACAACTATAATGTCTAATCTTACAAGCTATCTTGCAAATAACCAACAATTATAATGTCTAATCTTAAAAGGCTATCTTACAAATAACCAACAACTATAATGTCTAATCTTACAAGCTATCTTGCAAATAACCAACAACTATAATGTCTAATCTTACAAGCTATCTTACAAATAACCAACAACTATAATGTCTAATCTTACAAGCTATCTTACAAATAACCAACAACTATAATGTCTAATCTTACAAATAACCAACAACTATAACTCTGAATCTTAAAAGGCTCTTTTATAAATAATCTGTGTAGTTCCCAGGGGTCTCTAAAGTGACAAAGAAAGATTGCACCATTATGCATATCTTACAAGGTGACCAATATGAGGTTGTGCATGAGGCTGGTAAACTCATCATGTCAAACAAATTGCCACAGAAACCACAGATACAGGAGCATGTGAGTGCTTCGTACAGGCTTCCTGTAAAAGGGATCAGCTACAGTGGTGTGTCCATGCTTCACAAGGAGCACAAAGGAAAGTGACGACATGACGATAATGCCCAATGTTAAAAGGCTATCTTACAAATAATGGAACTACTTTTATGCCTAATGCAAAAGGGTTGTCTTACGAATAATCAACAATTATTATGCCTAATCTTAAAAGGTGATCTTACAAATACCGTATATACTCGAGTATAAGTCAATTAGACTGTAAGTTTACCCCTAGACTTTAGGATTTAAAAACCATCCAAAATGAAAGACCAGATTATAAGCCAAATTCCTGCATTGCAATGGAACTTCCTTGGCGTTCTGCCAATTTTTTTTTCACTTTCATCTTAACCCTTTCCTATTTAAAACACTTGCAATCGCCACATTACTATGTAAAATGGATGTGAGAATAAATTAATTCAGTATAAAAGATTACAGAAAGGAAGGGCAGAACGTCAGAAGGGCCTGCCATGCCCAATTCTCAGCCCTTTGAAAATAAAGTGCATTCGTTTGTTCACCCAGAAAATCTGATAACTGTTGTTGGTCATTGCTATGTAGCAACAAGATCTTGGAATTTAGCGAGATCTGGGTTACGTTGCATAGGCACCCCGTTCTTTGCGAGCGTAGGATTTGAAGCTCTGCCTTCAAAATACAGTGTACCGCAGGATGTAGGTGTCTGGTGGATGGGACTTCTGTATGTCATGTTTACATTCGTGTACTCTGTTGTATCAATGCGTGGAAATGTAATGGTCGAGTGAAGAATGGGTAGGGTAACTATCAATATAAACATAATGTGTAAAAGCTGAGCCCAGAAGCTTATGAATGGAGAATATGAGAATTCTGATACAACAGCTTTTATAAAAATGTACTTTTACTTGCCACGCAGTTTATTAGTGCCGCATAATATACGACGTGTGCTGTTAGTTATTTTTTTCCTACTCTATAAGATACAACTATAACCTTGTCTTCCATGATAAAGATATCGCAAACCCATATATTATATATCATCGTGTATATTCTCATCAAGCCCAATGGGCTGATCACCCGTTGGCTTGTCACACCGATTACGGAAACAACGGCAGATGGATCTATCTGTTGTTGCCCTAAAGACGCCGCTAGGCGTGATGGGAAACTACAACAGAGAAAATCAATCTGCTGTTGCCCTTAAGACGCCACAGGGCGTGATGGCCTCTGACTGCTTGGTCGGTCTTTGGCTAAGGACAGAAGAAGAAGAAGAATATTCTCATCAAGAAGCCATGCAGTATTTTTAACATGGCATATAATGTAAACTTCCTTCTCGCTATTTGTGGTGACAAAAAAAAAAAAACAATTACAAAAAAAAAACAACCCTGTCATATTTCTGCCTATGCAACGCTACCCAGAGTTATAAATAGATTCCATTACATTAAAATGCTTCAGTTTTTCTGAATTTTTGTTTTAGAGGTGATCAGTATTATGATTTTTCCTGATTTTATTTAAAGCCAAGACTTTCCATGCAGTCGAATATTTGATTTGGGATCAAGTAACTTGTTATTTGATGAGGATGCTAACCGAGCTGCAGAATCATTATTGAATAAGGTCCTGATTTAGAGCTTGACAGTGACAAAATTGAATCTAGTGAAAGAAGTAATGGTATTTCTGATAGATCAAACGAAGGGGGCTAGTTAACAAGGCGTACTCCAGTTGAAATTTGTGACTTAACAGGAGTTCAAATGTATATTACTTAAGATATATTTATAAAAAAATTTAATGAAGCAGCAAGTTTATATCAGAAGGATACCAGTGTGCAGGGCGGTAAGACGGAGGTGGAGCAAACCTGACCGGTTTCATAAATCTTTTTTTTTTTATTTGAATATAAGTCAGGGGAACGTTTTTTGAAGGCCCAAAAAGGGTAAAGATTTCTCACCTTTAAACTCGAGTATATACGGTAATCAACAATTATAAAGCCTAATCTGATCTTACAAATGATCAACTATTTTAATGCCTAATCATAAAAAGCTATCTTACGAAGCTGGATTTTGTCTACATTGCTACTGTCTGCTGGTGCTCCATATCCTGACCAGGACTTCATGTTGAATAAGAGCAACACTTTAAAATTCCTTCTCAGGACCCCAATTACACCATGCATACCTTAAAGAAATATAAAGAGAGCTTCTTACTTAATTATACAAGCACAGTTACAGTAAAACCCTAAAAAATGCAGAATCAATTTGAAGGGAGAGTTGGTCTGGATTAAATTAATGTCTAAATAATCAAGGGTTACAGAGTATATGAATATGGAAATATATGTTGAGTTATTGCTATAAAATAATAAAAACATTTATTGTTTTAAAATAATAAAAACATTCACTACAAAACATATCAGTCCATGACCTCATGAGATTCACATACATTCTGGGAGAATATGAAAGCAAGAGACAGTATTTGGATTACACATACAGGGGATAGAGCAAAACGAGAGAGAATGAGATCTTGGATTAACAGAAATTCAAAAGGATGGATATTTACAAAAGTGTTTCCGCAGTTTGTACCCTTCATTCTTCAAGTCCAAGTTCTCGCATGTTTCTCCCCGTGACTTTTTCTCTTCTTTCCAAATGTGATATCTTACCTTTGCTGTAAGTTTGTTATAAAGAAATTTTTTTGCATTACTGGATTCTTTTTACTGGCTTGTCTTTGTCATTTAACAATATGTTCTAGACTGGAGTGGCTAAGTGCTTGTGGCTGCCTTTTGCTATTGTTATATTAGCTATTTTAATTGACTCTTGAAACTGTAAGATTGTTTGTTCCCTTACAGTTCTTCTGTAATGATGAATGGGCACTGTGTAGCTCTTGTTAATGTATTTGGTGAGCCGAAATGAAACCCAGGATATCTTGACTTCTGACAGTTTGAGTGGTTATTAAGGTTTTTAACTCAGCATCACAAAGTGAGGCATCAAAGAAAGAAACACCAAAGCACTATCTTTGTTCATCTCATTGTAATGACCAGATCCCCATTATCAGTGTCCCACCATTTTTTCTACACTGCATATGTTTCTGTTTTGCTAGTAAGCTGTTAGTTGCTTAATGTGGCTAAAAATAAACTTCAGTATTAACAACTACGTTAATACTGTATTAACATTTATTCTTTCAAGGACTGGTTTAATCAATTTACAATTATTGTTTTGCTTATTGTTCAACATCTTAAGAGCATTTACCAAGTTTAAAATTGCAGGCTTCATTAAATAATTTTGGATGCTTGTCTTGCTCAGAATTTTCTTTTTGCCACTTATTCTTTGAAACTATTTTTGATTACTGTTCTAATCACTCCATATGTTGTCGTGTCTTCAGTTTATCATTTACTTCCTTGTTCTTTTGCAAGTCTAGCTGCTCTATTGTTTCCATACATTTTGTAGCAAGCAAGGATCCATTACATGATACGTTGAATTCAAAGCTGCTCTGAAGTTAAGTGAAAATGTTCATGTGGCTACTGAGATACTAATTTTTTTCTGTCTTTATGTTCATGTGTACACCCAACCTCCACTTTCTTGTTCCTTTTTTTTAGCTCTGCTGCGAATATATATATATATATTTTCTTTCTCTAAAAATAGCACACACATGCACAAAAATAAAGGCATATATTTTCAAGGTGACTTACCATCCTGTTTTAACCTGTTTGCTCCGACAATCAGAACACCATCAAAATTGACACCATCCTTGAGTTCATGTGGGAGCTTCTTTACTGTTTGTTCCCCATCATTTAGACGCATGCCAGCCCAGCTTTTTGTCACTATCACAAAAATGTCTTGCCACTGGTCCATCTGATGTGTTCAACAATATTAATTTATCATTAATATGGCTGCAAACAGCAAACAGATTTACCAAGTGAATTAACTCTTTCTATCCCGAGCTGTTTGGCGCACAATGATATGGTACATTATTCTCCTAAGGACCACCTGGTTAGCCTGTTTGGTTATAGTAGGACTTCATCATTAGTTCATTTCACATGATATATTTTTTTTTAATGCCCGCTATTACTCGAGGCGAAATCTCCGGTTAATATGTCTAACCTGAGACTGATTTTACGTGACTATCCTTTTTTTCCATGTACAATGACAGGCAGATCCTCGCCAATTTCGGAGGTACCCAATAGAGCTGGGTCGGCTCAGGAGCCGTTCAGGTTATTCCAGTCCCTGGTTGAAGACACTACTTCAAATGTCCTCTTCAGGGCTCGAACCTGGATCATCCGATCGCCGGCGCAGTGTGGTAACCATTACACCAGCGTGGCTCCACATGATATAAAACAAACATATTTGTTCCATATAAAACTGGCTTCAAAATATTCTGCAGCCAATTTAAAAGAGCTATATATATATATTTTTTTTTTCTCTCACAAAAATGTATGTTTACTGCTTTGTTTTAAAACAATTCCTGTGGAGGAAAAAACTGGCATCTGTTTGGGAGCCTAGGTAAAAGCTAAAAACTATGTGAGACAGAAAGAGTTAACTTCTCTAATTCCATTTACAACAAGAACAATGATTAAAAACCCTTAAAGGGAACCTAAAACGAACAGTAATGCCTACTATCAAAATTCCAGAATGGGCAAAAAGACAGTCAGAATGATATTCAGTAGAGGTAGAATTATAAAAAATAGAACAATTGACATAAAAATCCAAGGGCACAAAATTAAAACAGAAGGAACAACCAAATATTTAGGCATGACATTAGATCAACAACTAAACTGGAAAAAACATATAGACAAGGCTGGTTGAGAGCTGCAGGGGACTCACTAATATGATGAGATACCTGAAAGGCAGTGGATGGGGAGCAAGAATCAAGTCACTTCTCATGTTCTATAGGTCATTTGTAAGGGGGAAAATGGACAATGCAAGTATAGTATATGACTCTGCAGCTCACAGCAATAAGAAAAAATTGGACAAAATACAGCACCAGGCACTATGTACAATAGCTGGAGCCTCAAGATCAACATCACTTGAAGCACTAGAGGTAGCACTAGGAATAATATCCCTCAAGCTAAGAAGAAAAGAACTTAGACTGAATTACATGGGCAACGTCCTAATTGACAAAAACCACCCAGCCCATGCAATGTTTGTGAAGAATTTCCATATGACCAGATTCCAGAGAATATCTAGAAAGATAATGGGATACTCCTCTGGAACCATTAAAAACATAACAAGATACCCAATAAGGAGCTTGAAAGTATACACTGATTGATCAAAGATAGAAAATGAAGATCTTGGAACATGAATACACATACCTGCCTGGAAGCTGAAGAAAAGTTTTAGTTTAACTGAAAACGCATCAATATTCACGGCAATAATGGTGGCAATAGCAAAAGCACTTCAAATTACTACCGACAAGCAAGCCCCTCCCCCCCCCCCCCCCCAAAAAAAAAAAAAACTAACAATCCTAACTGACAGCTCTTCAAGCACTAGGAAACCCACATGAATGTAGTTGACCAGACATAGCAGAAGAAGTGTTGCAACTTAGTACACACCTAAATAATACAGGCTGCTTAGTATTATTAGCATGGATACCCTCTCACGTGGGAATAGAAGGAAACGAGGTGGCCGACAGGTAAGCAAAAACAGGAAGAAGAAGCCCAAACCACATAAACTCAGGGTTAGGCACAACAGAGATTAAAAGTATAATTAGAAATATTTTAACAAGGGAATGGAAAGAAAACTGGAAAGAGAGCCAGAAAGGCAGACTTACTTAGTCGGTAGTCGTTCCCCTTCTACCGTGAGGTGTAGAGGTTTGGAAGAGAGAGCGTCAGACTATCCTATCGGCTGTCTTCCTCCTGGCCTGGTTCCATTCTAGTCCTCAGTCCTTCAAAGATTGTCTAATGTTGTCCTCCCAGCGGACTCTGGGTCGTCCTGAGGGTCTGGATCTCTGGCTCTTTGTTTCCCATGCTTGTCGTGGTAGCCGATCTTCTCCCATTCTGCAGACATGGCCAAACCATCTTAGTTGGGACTGTTCTACTTGGGTCTGCAGGGGGTGGGATTTTAGGTCTTGACGTATCGTCTGGTTGCGTACCATGTCTCTTCTTGTTACTTCAACCACCTTCCTCAGATACCCCATTTCTGAGGTTTGGATCTGGCTTTTGTGGGTTGCAGTCATTGCCCATGACTCACTTCCATATGTCAAGACTGGGACATAGGTGGAGCGGTATACAGCCATCTTCGTTTTCTTACCAACCTCTCTCTTGCTGAGGAATCCTCGATTTATGGCCTGAAAAAGTCTCCCAGCTGCTGCTTTTCGAGTGGCCAACTCTTCTTTGATGCCTCCCTTTCGGTCTATAATAGCTCCGAGGTATTTAAAGTGGTCGACCTGTTCCAGGACCTGTTCTCCCAGCTTAATCTGATGTCTTCTTTCTTCTCGTGATATCACCATGGATTTTGTTTTAGAGCTGCTTATGACCATCCCTCTCTTCTCCAGCTCTTCCTTCCAGACTTGCAGGTTGGATTGGAGATGTGCCTCTGATTTAGCAATCAGGGCAACATCATCAGCAAATGCCAGCTCTGAAATACAGACCTGTCTCATCTTCAAGTACCCCACTGAATACTTTCTTGTTCTCTCCTTACATGCCTTGATGACATCGTCCATGAGGAGTATGAAAAGATAAGGTGACAGGATATCACCTTGTCTTACACCAGTGGTGGTCCTGAACTCTTCTGACTTATGGTTTGCTATCCTGACATAATTTCTTCAAGACTTGTAGAAGCTCTGTATAGCATGAATCAGAGGTGCTGGAATGTTCTTCCTTGCCAAACAGTCCCAAAGTTTGCTCCAAGGGACCCTGTCAAACGCCTTTTCCAGATCTATGAAACAAAGATAGATCTCACTCTTATACTCAAGGGCCTTTTCACTCAGCTGTCTGAGTGGGAAGATGAGGTCTTGAGTACTTAGGTTTGCTCGGAATTGTCGTGAAATATTCTAATCCACATATATAAATTATCAGGTAAATATAAAGCCTAACAAATACATTTAATAAAGAAAAGAGAAATGGTAAAAGAACAGTGCTGTCACAATGACTGTACTCGAAATCCCCTTGTTTTCTACTTCGTCTGCAAATTGTAACGCTTTCACGTTGATAGTAAAAGCCTACTGTATTATTACACGCTTTCTTCAATGAAACGTGTACTGTATTTCTTGGAAAAACCTTGAGATACGCAAGCTGATCAATGACCTAAATTTAATATTTCATTCATTCCATTTTATACACGGCGTAACTAAAAGACAGATGGACTAAAGGATAGAGAGAAGGGAGAGGCAGAAAGCAAGGACACATGCAACACTAAACACGCGTCGCGCGATACACAATTGCTGCCATCACGCGTGTAAGGCCACAAGCACTGGCTTTTTTTTTCAAATCGTCAGTGATAAAAACCCTACCCATACCAGAGTTAGGTTTTAAAATCCTGAAAAACGCTTATTGGGAATTATGACATTATACCGGTTTACGTTTGAAAACATGACAGTACCCAGACACCCTCAAGTTTGGAAGTGAGAAGGTAGTAACAGCACGACTATCCTAGAAGAAAATGCATATTGGCTCCATTAAATTCGTATATTTGGGTTCCTTAGGGTTTGCTGACAAAGAATATGTAAAACGTTACGCAAATAGTCTAGGAATTACCAAGTTATGGCCAAAATAAAATAGTGGGGGTGCCTGACAGCATGAAATCATTTCTGCTCATAAAATTTTTTTTATAACGTGTTTGAAAAAACATTACGTTACGGAAATAGCCTACCATGTTAACTCCTATTTGATTGGAGCGCAACAAATGTAAGACTAAACACGATTGGTCGGGCTATAAATACTATCTTGTGTTGTCAGGGGAAACGTGAAAAGGAGTACTTTTTTGAAAAGATGTGTAGACATGGTTTGATTGGGTAGAGCTGCGAATATACTCAATTCAGAGCGTCTGTTCCTTGCCACATCTTGTAATAAACCTACTAAGAAGCAGTGCGTTGAGCACCAGTGTATATTTTTTATAAAATAAAGCCTGGGACATCGGCAGATCGGAGTTGTGCTATATTCATTGCCAGTCAACGAAACTGTTTATTATTTCCATGAATTGTGGTAAGCTTGAAATATTCAATATCTTTTAATGAAAATTGAATGTAAATTGATACTTATGTCTGTATATATGTGTGGTTCAGTATCGAACATGAGGTAAAGCCTATAGTGCTCCAGCCTGAACAGAAGGTGTCGGAGGAAAGTAAAACTACATGGAATTGCCAAACAGTACACTAACACCTAACTTATTGACTAGAAAGAAATCATGCTGGAATTGCAGAGGCGTAGTAACCATTAGGGAGGAATATACTGGTATAAAGTATTTCAGATGAAGCTGACAGTTGGCCTAACGCTCTGAACTCAATGTTTGTGATGTATTGTGCTCAGTGTAGAAATAGAGTGTAAATTAGTTCTGACGTAGAAGGTACAACCTTCTTGTTTCAGGGACCGTGGTCTTAAAGTTATTGAGCAGCACCTGGTCAGAGCTTTGCTGAAGCCAGAGGCGGACAGCATACTCCTTGGTCCATATAGCAACCAGTGGGGTGGCTCCAGAACTCATTAAAGTAATCGAGCAGAGGAGTCTTTTACTGCAGTTATCACGAAAGATAAGAGAGTGTGGCCATGGAGCTCAACATTATGTACCCCCATCTTAAAATGACATTGTAAAATAAAATTAAGAGGGGAATTAAATTGTTTTAATACCAGGAACTGAGAACATCTCCAATACTAGTTCCAATAGAAACAAACTATTGAAGTCATGATGACAAATACCAACAGAGCTTGAACAAAACAAAACCAGTATTACCTCATATTACTACTACACAACTGACACACATAGGATACTATTAATAATATATGTCACTACCAGATGCATATTAATAAATTCTGTACATATAACTTGTAATTAAAATTGATTGTGATCCCTGGTTCCCTTTGTATTTGAATCAGGACACATATACATTCATGACAGCACTGAATACATATTGTTATTTGAAAAGTTATCAGTGACTCCTTTAAGATATCCTCGTAGAGTGTTTTATGTATGTGAGTGTCACAGTGTTGTCAAGTGTGGTGGAATAAATTAAATTGTTTATCTGTCTGTTGTTGTTGTGACTTACACTTCATCATATACATACCCTAGACATATAACGTAATCATCACACTATTCCAGAATAATTCTGACTGAGGTATACATATGTGGCAGCAAGTAAGGTTATCTATAATACACTACTCTTATTAGATATAGATACCTTCACAGCTGATCTCAGTCAGTACACTAAGTCCCCTATAAATATTTATAACATCCCACTTCACCACATATATTGGGGTCTCGCTCTCGGGATTTTGAATCTTTCCCTATTACAAATATTGGGGGTAATTCACTTCAGGGAATAATAAGAATTAAAAGGTATCCTTGGGTGAAAATAAATAAGGTTGAGCTCACAGTGCCTGTGTTGTCCTGAGTTAATTAGTCATAGATAAAATTGTTTAGTTACATATTTTAGACATTTATCTGTTAGACAATGGCCGACCTGGCAAAATTTCGATCTGCTGCTGTACAGACTGCGAAAGAGTTAGGAATGGACGGGCAAATTATGATTTCTTATGTCACTGCTGAATGTGACAAATATATTGAACGGGAAGAAAGAAGATTAGAAAAAGAGGCCGAAACAAAATTAGAGGCTGAGACTAAGAGGTTGCAGATTGAGGCTGAGACTAAGAGGTTGCAGATTGAGGCTGACAAAGAGGCTAAGAAATTGGAGGCAGAAAGAGAAGACAAAAGATTGGCTGCAGAAAGGGAAGCAGAAGAAAGAAGATTGACTGCAGAGAGGGAAGCAGAAAAGGAGGAGAAGAGATTACAAAGGGAACATGAGTTACGACTAAGGGAGTTTGAGTTTCAAGGCCATGCTCCTGAAAATGGTGCCAGTCCCTTTGCCTCTGATGCCACTGCTAGCCAGGGAGCCTCAACCTCAGCTATGAATTTTCATTTAGATCATTTTGTTGAGAAAGACGATGATATAGAGAGCTATCTAAATAGGTATGAACTATTAGCTACCACATATGGGTTAGAGAGAGAAAGGTGGAGCTTAAAGTTATCTCAGGGACTTCGTGGGGCAGCTTATGAAGTTTTTGCAAAAATGAGCAGAAGTGATCAGGAAAATTATGACATGCTAAAGCAGGCTCTTTTGTTAAGATATGAAAAGAATGCAGAATTTTATAGGAAAAAATTTAGGAATGCTAAACTACTGTCAGGTGAAACCTATCACCAGTTCTCTGCACGAATAGAGACATACTTGGAGAAATGGACTTCTCTGGGGAAAACCCAAGATCTTAAGGAAATGGTCCTTATAGAGCAATTAAGAGAGTCCATGGCTCCAGACCTGAGAAAGTTTCTCATGGAACAAGGTGCAGAGAGGCTGGGTGAGTTGCTAAATGTTGCTGAAAGGTATCAAGCAGCTCAAGCAGAGGTAACAGGTAATAAAAAGAACCAAGTGGATAACTTTAGGGCACCACAGAACTTTAATAAATTTGATCCTAGGGATCAAAACAAAGGTAAGCACCAATTTGATAGGCCACGGTATGAAAATAAAAATAAATTCCCACAATTCGATGAAAGGAAATATGATGAAAGAAAATCTTTCAACCAAGGGAAAAGGTGGTGTAAAAATTGTCAGATGGACAATCATGACACTGACCGTTGCAGAAGGAAACCTGTGTATAAGGCCACCCTTCAGGTCAGGTCGACCTCAAGACAGGAGGAGGATATTATGTTGGATACCACTCCAGAAGAGATGAGGAAGGCACAGGCTGGGGATAAAACACTCAAGCCTTGTTTCAGAAAATTGTCAACTTGTCATACAACTCCAGGCAAGGGAGATTTTTACATGAAAAACAAGTTGATGTATAGGAAGACTGGAGCTAGATCCAAAGGTCAGGGACAGCTGGTACTTCCTAAAAGATATAGGGCAGACTTAATAAGGAGCCTACATGTGAAACCAGATGGGGACCATGAGAAGATAGGTACCATCATTCAAAAGGTGGCTCACAATTATTATTGGCCCAAAGCAAGATGGGACATTGAGAATTTTGTAGAAAGGTGTAGCATAGCACATGAGGGAACACCCACAAGTGGGAACATTGATCAGGACCTGGACACGCCACGGGGCAAAATTAGGCCTGATAATAAAAAGAAAAATAGATTTGATAAAGTGAACCAAATGGAATGGGAAGCCCCTTTTCACGGACAAGCTTCACTTAACTGTTTTACAATGGCCACTATGCAGAGAGTGCAAAAAGATGTCTTACCCCAGGATAAGCCGACAATCCCTCAATCGGACTTAAACAAACTGGAGGAAGAGGATGTAGAGAGGAAATCTCTCATCAAGAATTTTAAGTGGGGAGAAAGCCCCAGGAAAAGAATTGGTAGCGGTCGTTTTGTGCATGATAATTCTGGGAAGAAAAATCATCACTATAGAGCTTCAAGTGGAAGAGACCATACCGGTGCATGGACAAATAGGTCCACAAAATAAAAGGTCTACTCGAAGCTTTGTTAAGAACGTGGACTGATGAAAAGGCAGAGGAAAACATTACATCTTCATACCAATATGTGAATGAGCTGACCACTCGTTTAAAAACTGGCTGGAAACTTGCCAATGAAAATTTGAAACAAGCCAGGAAGAAACATGCTGCCTATTATAACAGGAAGGCGAAAGACAGAGATTTGGCTGTGGGAGAGAAGGTACTGCTTCTTCTCCCCGGGAGTCAGAATAAGTTACAGATTGGATGGCAAGGTCCATATACAGTTTTAGAGAAGGTGTCTAGAACAAATTATAAGATAGATAAGAAGGGGAAAGAAAAAATCTATCATGTGAATCTCCTGAAGAAATATTTGGAAAGAGAACATCAGGAAGAGACACACTTGTTGACCTTGTCCATCGCCATGGAGATGAAAAAGGAACCACTTTCATCATTTGAATATCCATTACACCCCTGTGAGACAGCAGCACAGGTGAAAATCAGTACACATTTAACGAAAACTCAGAAAGAGAGAGTGCAACAGGTTCTAAATAATCATGCAGAGGTGTTAACAGACCGACCAGGGCATACAAACCTATTGGAATATGATATGAAACTGATAGACCCCACACCTGTCTGTATGAAACCATATTCGATTCCGTTTGCTAAGGAGAAAGCTTTGAAGGGAGAGATAGACTATCTGTTGAAGGAAGGAATTATTTCGCACAGTGAATCTTCGTATAGTTCCGGTGTTGTACTCTTAAGGAAGCCCTCTGGAGAACATAGACTCTGAATAGATTACAGGAGACTGAATGCTATTACAGAAGGACAGGTGGATCCATTGCCGGATACAAATCAGCTGTTTGCCAGACTAAATAAAGCTAAATATTTCTCAAAAGTGGATCTGAGTAAAAGATACTATCAGATTCCAGTAAAGCCTGAGGTTAGACCATACCTAGCTTTTAGTACCTCAGAAGGACACTATGAGTTTAATAGATTGCCATTTGGATTGAAGAATGCGCCTAGTGTCTTCTCTAGAATGATGAGAAAATTGTTGGATGTAAACATTTCGGAGGAACGTAATGAATCCCTGAGTTGCCTCTTTGATTGAGGATATTCCGAATGTTTCATACAGGATAATAAGAAGATTATGGGATCCACTACGAAAACTCTGCTATCACCAGGTATATGTTATCTCCTCATAACGTACATTTTGAGGGAAATATAATGTTCTCTGGACATGTCATTGCGCAGACTCAGAGAAGAGAAATGGTGAATACGGGTTGCGAAGCAGCATTAAGACAAGCACTCACACTTGCGGCTGTTCAGTAACATAACCGAAATATATTATTGGTTGTAGAAGTCTGAGGCAGATTTCATGAGTAGTGCCTACTCTGAATGGACCCAACTACATAAAACCATGATAGCACCACAGCAGAGTAAAGTCAAGTTGACTTACATTTATCTATGTGTATATAGAATAAAGGACTGACATGGGATGTCTGTTTTAAGAGGGGATGTGTCGTGAAATATTCTAATCCACATATATAAATTATCAGGTAAATATAAAGCCTAACAAATACATTTAATAAAGAAAAGAGAAATGGTAAAAGAACAGTGCTGTCACAATGACTGTACTCGAAATCCCCTTGTTTTCTACTTCGTCTGCAAATTGTAACGCTTTCACGTTGATAGTAAAAGCCTACTGTATTATTACACGCTTTCTTCAATGAAACGTGTACTGTATTTCTTGGAAAAACCTTGAGATACGCAAGCTGATCAATGACCTAAATTTAATATTTCATTCATTCCATTTTATACACGGCGTAACTAAAAGACAGATGGACTAAAGGATAGAGAGAAGGGAGAGGCAGAAAGCAAGGACACATGCAACACTAAACACGCGTCGCGCGATACACAATTGCTGCCATCACGCGTGTAAGGCCACAAGCACTGGCTTTTTTTCAAATCGTCAGTGATAAAAACCCTACCCATACCAGAGTTAGGTTTTAAAATCCTGAAAAACGCTTATTGGGAATTATGACATTATACCGGTTTACGTTTGAAAACATGACAGTACCCAGACACCCTCAAGTTTGGAAGTGAGAAGGTAGTAACAGCACGACTATCCTAGAAGAAAATGCATATTGGCTCCATTAAATTCGTATATTTGGGTTCCTTAGGGTTTGCTGTTACGCAAATAGTCTAGGAATTACCAAGTTATGGCCAAAATAAAATAGTGGGGGTGCCTGACAGCATGAAATCATTTCTGCTCATAAATTTTTTTTTATAACGTGTTTGAAAAAACATTACGTTACGGAAATAGCCTACCATGTTAACTCCTATTTGATTGGAGCGCAACAAATGTAAGACTAAACACGATTGGTCGGGCTATAATACTATCTTGTGTTGTCAGGGGAAACGTGAAAAGGAGTACTTTTTTGAAAAGATGTGTAGACATGGTTTGATTGGGTAGAGCTGCGAATATACTCAATTCAGAGCGTCTGTTCCTTGCCACATCTTGTAATAAACCTACTAAGAAGCAGTGCGTTGAGCACCAGTGTATATTTTTTATAAAATAAAGCCTGGGACATCGGCAGATCGGAGTTGTGCTATATTCATTGCCAGTCAACGAAACTGTTTATTATTTCCATGAATTGTGGTAAGCTTGAAATATTCAATATCTTTTAATGAAAATTGAATGTAAATTGATACTTATGTCTGTATATATGTGTGGTTCAGTATCGAACATGAGGTAAAGCCTATAGTGCTCCAGCCTGAACAGAAGGTGTCGGAGGAAAGTAAAACTACATGGAATTGCCAAACAGTACACTAACACCTAACTTATTGACTAGAAAGAAATCATGCTGGAATTGCAGAGGCGTAGTAACCATTAGGGAGGAATATACTGGTATAAAGTATTTCAGATGAAGCTGACAGTTGGCCTAACGCTCTGAACTCAATGTTTGTGATGTATTGTGCTCAGTGTAGAAATAGAGTGTAAATTAGTTCTGACGTAGAAGGTACAACCTTCTTGTTTCAGGGACCGTGGTCTTAAAGTTATTGAGCAGCACCTGGTCAGAGCTTTGCTGAAGCCAGAGGCAGACAGCATACTCCTTGGTCCATATAGCAACCAGTGGGGGTGGCTCCAGAACTCATTAAAGTAATCGAGCAGAGGAGTCTTTTACTGTAGTCATCACGAAAGATAAGAGAGTGTGGCCATGGAGCTCAACATTATGTACCCCATCTTAAAATGACATTGTAAAATAAAATTAAGAGGGGAATTAAATTGTTTTAATACCAGGAACTGAGAACATCTCCAATACTAGTTCCAATAGAAACAAACTATTGAAGTCATGATGACAAATACCAACAGAGCTTGAACAAAACAAAACCAGTATTACCTCATATTACTACTACACAACTGACACACATAGGATACTATTAATAATATATGTCACTACCAGATTCATATTAATAAATTCTGTACATATAACTTGTAATTAAAATTGATTGTGATCCCTGGTTCCCTTTGTATTTGAATCAGGACACATATACATTCATGACAGCACTGAATACATATTGTTATTTGAAAAGTTATCAGTGACTCCTTTAAGATATCCTCGTAGAGTGTTTTATGTATGTGAGTATCACAGTGTTGTCAAGTGTGGTGGAATAAATTAAATTGTTTATCTGTCTGTTGTTGTTGTGACTTACACTTCATCATATACATACCCTAGACATATAACGTAGTCATCACACTATTCCAGAATAATTCTGACTGAGGTATACATATGTGGCAGCAAGTAAGGTTATCTATAATACACTACTCTTATTAGATATAGATACCTTCACAGCTGATCTCAGTCAGTACACTAAGTCCCCTATAAATATTTATAACATCCCACTTCACCACAGGAATCCGCACTGGACCTCATCCAATTGTGGCTCAGCTAGGCGTCGCAGTCTCTGCTCTAGGATTCTAGAGTAGATTTTACCAGGGACACCGAGAAGGGATATGCCTCTATGGTTTCCACATTGTCGATTGTCACCCTTTTGAAAACTGGTGTTATGATGGCAATCAGAAAGGAAGACACGACCATAAACTGCTAAAAGATCCAACCCGGATGTGTCTGATATCTAGAAAACCAAAAATACCATGCAACAGAAAACTGATTAGACTTCAACTAGGAACAGGCTATTTCATGGTGGAGGAACCCTACTGTGCAACATATCTGGAGAAAAACACCATAGCACATTATGTGTTAACATGCAAAAAATATGAACAGCACAGAAAACCACTAATGGAATACTTGAGAACATAAAACTCGACATCACTGTCACTGGAAAATGTACTGAAAGTTGACCTACTCAGGGAGCTACATAACATAATAACATTTTATATTACCAAAACAATAACCAACATATAACAACTAGAACAAATTAGAATGACAAGGAAAAATAAAACAAAAAAAAATAAACCGAAAAGTCCATTCAATATCAGTAGAAGAATTAAATTTAAAAAAAACAAAATAAGAAACAAACAAACAAAAACCACCAATCCAAAACCAACAAAAGCCCAGCAGATAAAAAGATGTCAATAGCAAGAGAGAGCAATATGGTATCATGGAAGAAGATACATTATAAAAACCATAGACATTAAACATTGCCACAACAAACAGCAGATAAATTACAGCCTGGAAGAGCCAACACACAAGAAAAACAACAAAGTAACACACTATATGGAATGATGAAGACTATATACTCAAATTATAATCCACATGGGGTTGAACCGGTTATCCCTTGCACATAAAAAACACCAGTTTTCAAGTGCGGGGTTCAAAAACCAAACCAATCCAACACCCTGTTGTGAAATAAAAATGTTGACTAATATAACCTTCATGTATCTAGTGGTATCTGGGATTTTCCAGAGTGAACTGGATTTCTATTTTTCTGTGGAATGAAGAGAATGTCTTGAATGTAATTTAAATAGGGTTTCAAAAATCCCAGACATTTCCAATATATGTGTGTTGAAAATTACAAATTTAAACCACTGACGTTTACACCCAGAAACAGCTACATTTTTCAAGTCTTTGGTATGTGATATTACTGGTGACTTCATGACAAGTGCAAAATTGTTTTAAAAAACGAATGAATTTGCAAACAATATACCTTCTTCATTGATAAAAATATGGAATGCAATACAAATACTGCTAAGTGTATAATTTAGTCAAGGCCGGTTACAATCCCATGCTAAGAAAGGAGGAGAGATTCTGACTGGACCTGAGTGCTTCATGCATCTAAGGAAGTAGTGGGTAAAACCGTGAACCAGCTATACGGCCTGCATGGAGGCTGTGAGAAGGCACCCCTTCCACCACACAAAGGCACAACAGGCCAATCACCTGTTTGACCTTAAAATTTGATTACAAGAAACCACAAAGAGTGAACTAGACTGATCTTAAAGGTGTCAAACTGCATCTCTTCGCCCCAAGGTAAAAGAGGAATGACTTAACACATTAACTGCCGCAATCCGGTGGGACCGGCTTTTGAAATCCTATCATTTAATAAAACGAATGAAAAATGTACTGAAACACTTTCTGATCTGGTTAGAAATTTTAAGTTGCTACCGGAAAACAAATTTTTTTTTTTTTTGTCTTTTGTCCTCGTAAGATGAATCACCTTTTTTCGATTTTTTTTCAAACCCATCCATTGTAGAACACTGGAAAATTGATATTATGTACATGTTTTTCAGCATTTTGGGTTAGTTACCAAATCGTGTAAAACTGTTTACCGTGGCAACTAGTGATAAGACCACAAAAATGCTTGTACATCTCGTCTAACGGCTGAATAGGTTAGAAACTTGTTTCAACAATTGACTGATAGATCTAGCGACGAGGACAAGAGTGAAAACGGTGTGCACATTGATTGAAATAGGGGTTTTGATAGAGATGGGGCGCAAGCAGTTATAATTGTGAAAATATTGCAAGTCCTCGGCCATCGGAGAGCCGTTAAATAGCAACTACCTCTATTAGAGTTACAAATGGTGCTTATTGTAATAGTACATTCATTTATCTTTAAAATGACGTGTAATTCATAAAAATTTGTAAACAATTACGAAAACTACCGCTTACTTTGTGCAAACACCTACAGGATAAAAATGGGAAAAAAATTTAATTCGGCCACAGTGTGTTTTTCAATTTGGTAGTTAATGTGTTAAGTATGTCCTTAAGTATAATCTGACATAAAACACTGCTGGAGGATAAAATATAAATGTAGCCAGTCTGATGAATCTGTACTAAGGCATTAATATCTGGCACAATGACTGACAGCTTCAGTTTCTTATCATCCCTTTCTTACATCTGTATTATAAGTCGATATGATCTAAGGCTGAAATCACTAGATACTATATGAACCATGAGGATATGTTAACAATGATAAAATGTGTAGCTCTGGCTTTGTTCCATTTTTAAACTAACTTTACTCTTTGTCTATAGGGAAATAATACAATGTACAAATTATAACATAAAACTAATACAGGGTACAGAATCCATTTTTTGCTTGCTGGCCATATTCACAAAGAAATAATGCCAATGAGAAAATCATACATGAAAAGATCTGTATGCAAATGAAACCGCTACAAGATGCTTGCCTACATATGATTAGAAACTTGAGACCCAAACAATTAAAAAACATGGTTGCTTTGAGGCAGCATACCCAGCCAATCATATTGTACGGTGGGTAGTGCAGATATCATTAGACTTAACGAGCAAGTGTTGAATGAATAGGCTGGTCGCCGTAAGTGCGAGTGGTCGTGTTAGGGACAGTCCACATATGCGCACGCTCACACATGAAAACTCCATTGGACAAACCAGACATGTCACAAATAATAAAATTTGAGAAGATTGATTATTAAACTTTGAAACGGTATGAAAAAAAAATATTTAATCTAAGGACATAAATGTTTGATATTAATATTTTCAATAATTCCTAAATCATTTAAAAAGTGTAGGGAATTTTTTAGATGAAAATGATACGGTGGGTCTCTAGACTGCATGACCCACTTTTGTGACATATCTGGTTTTTGCACTGGAATTGTACAATTTTAGTTTTCTCTTGTTTCTTTGTGATTTTTTTTTACCTAAAAGCATCAAATAAATCTAGATAATGTCAAAATATTCAATTTAGAAGTATGTTCAAGCGATTGTTATAATATAGAGAAAAGCAGCACTCTGTTGTGCTGATGTATGTGTTAGCTCTAATCAGAGGTTAAGAAAATAACTCAATGCAATCAATGTGTGTCTTTCAAGTTTAATAAACACAAAACGTCTGCAATGATTATCAATCAGATCTAAATATAATGAATCATATATTATCAGGATTAACAGATGCATGGTTTTTTCCCCAATAATTAATACAATTATGCCAAAATTTATGCCAGATATTATTATTCACAAACTTACAAAAATTAAAACAAAAAATAATATTTCACAGTCTCCTTTCTAGGGACCTGGCATGCATTGGGATAAAAGGTGGAACAATTACAAATGAAATGACTATGCAAAAATTATATTCAGAAAGTTTAAAAAAAAAAACTGGGAAAAAATAAACAAGTAATATTTCACAACTTCCATTTGTCATATATCGGTCATGTCCTACGAATGCAAAACAACAGAATACCATTGCAGGCACTCACTTGGGTTCCTGAGGGTAAGAGGAAAAAAGGAAGACCAAAAGAAAC
Organism: Oreohelix idahoensis; assembly: GCA_024509875.1. Classification (NCBI taxonomy): domain Eukaryota; kingdom Metazoa; phylum Mollusca; class Gastropoda; order Stylommatophora; family Oreohelicidae; genus Oreohelix; species Oreohelix idahoensis. The sequence continues at coordinate 628,429 of JAMPIV010012843.1, read as the reverse complement.
ACTCAGAAGAACAATAATAAGAGAAGGAAGAACGTTAGGATTAAACAATGTGCAAGAGCTAAGAGGAGTGGCGTCTGCCGTCACAACGTACAACCTGGAGAGCACTGGTTTCTGCCTTATGCGCCGTGTTTGGTGCTTAAAGAATTTTTTTTTTTTTTTTTTTTGCGTTCGCCCGCTAATACTCGAGGCGAAATCTCAGGTTATCATTTATGTCTAACCTGACATTGATTTTACGTGAGTATCCCTTTATTTCTTGTACAGAGACAAATGTCCCTCGCCATTCAGGCAAATACTCGCCGATTTCGGAGGTACCCATTGCAGCTGGGTCGGCTCAGGAGCCGCCAGTCCCTGGTCGACGACACTCCTTCAAATGTCCTCGCCAGGTCTCGAGTTAATCCAGTCCAAATCCCGGTCGACGAAAAATCCTCAAATGCCGTCGCCCGGGTTTGATCCTGTATCACCCGGTCGCCAGAGCGGTGTTTTAACCACTACGCTAGCGCGGCTCCCGCTTAAAGAATTTATTATTATTATTATTATTTGTGAGTTTGAGATATAATGTGATACCCACATGAAACATTAGAAAGAAGCAACTGTGCCAACATTAGTAATTGCACAAGCAACAGCAGTTATATTGAGAAATTGTATTTTTAAATTAGTCTTTTCATTCATCAAACTCTCATTTCATGTTGGACTCAGCAGCAGCACTTAAACATTGGGCAGTCTATCATAGAAGGCTTGATTTGCAGGACTGCAGAAATATTTCAACACTTGCAAATCTTCATATTTAGCAGCTCCAGCTGGCAAGGTGCATTGTAGGAAGGCTGTAGAGTTGGCTGAGACTGTGGAGTTTGCAAGGACTTATCATTTTTCCTTTCGCGCCCTGTGACAACGGATGATTTTACAGCAACATTTCATGGGCTGCAGTGAAGGAGTAGCTGAGAGTTAGCTTGCTGAATCTGCAACACTCTTATTGGCCTTGTCTTATTCATTCTTCTGTGTAAGGACCAGAATTTATGTAGAGTTTTTTTCGTGCCCACCTGTATCACGAAGGCCTCCCATACTGTATCCTTGGCCTTCTTCACCAAGCTTTTAAATCTACTGATGGCTTGTTGTTTTAATTCCTCCTTCTCTTTAACCAGTACATAATTCCTCATAAATCTCTTTTGTGCTTTCCGCCATTCATTGGTTGTCTTTTACTTTTCAACCCATGCTCTCTGCGCAGCCTCATTCCACCAAAGTGGTTGGACGAAAGGTGTTCTAGCTGTCCATTTTCTGGCATTTTGATGCAGTGTTTGTATGGAGTTGTTATGATCTTGAAGGCCTGTAGGATATTTGAAGGCCTGTTTCAGTTTCTTGTGGTCCTCCCTTGTGCAATGAGGACAACGCAGTAGGTGATCACTGTCCTGTGCCCTTACAACATCCCAACATGCCAAGGTGACAGCAACACTAGAGATATAAGCCAGATCTATGACACCATCTATGTCCCCTGGTTTAGTCGCCAGTCTTGTCAGGCAGCCATAATTTAAGATCGCAAGGCTCCTTTTGAGGACGGCCCGGCTCAAAGCCATACCCTGTTTATTGTCAGTTACGTTTCCTTACTCCTTACATCTAGCATTAAAATCACCAGCAATTAAACCCATATACATTTATCTTAGATTTCAGCACAAATTGAATGATTGATTATCTGACCTCAAGAGCTTCAACAGACAGCATTTTCAATGGTTCTTTGCCTGAAGCAACGTGAACTTCAAGATGTACATTTCTGCCAATCAGAGAGAGCATAATACTGAAATCACAGCCTGTGACCTCTGTGCCTTTGCAATTACTGGTCTGAAAATAAAGTAATTTCATTCATGAAGCTAAAATTTTGATTATAATTCTAAATATTGTTGTTTTAAATATGATTGTAGCAACTTTCTGTGCTTCAGATTATGTAGGTAACTCAGATTTTTCATCGCAAATAACAGATTTAGTTCTGACACATCACTGCAAAACCAAGCTTATGGGAGTATCTGAGATATTTTAATCACAATACAGATGATCTAAGGCCATCACAATGCTTACATGTGAAATGCTTACTTAAGCTCAGTTTGGTTAAAATCTGCATACAGGAATAAAACATCAGTGAATCATTACCATTTCCTTTTGCACTCTTCATGGAGCATGGAACTACCCAACAGCTGGTCCTCTTGCAGGATCTCTGCATCTAAGCATTCTTGTGTTTCTAGCAGTGGTGGCTCATATAGCAATTTGTTTTACATTATGAAGACGCCAGCGGCCCTCCCTTCCCCAAAAAATAAAAAAAATAAATTTGTGTTTTTTCTTCTTCTCCTACCTACAACATACCTGACATAGCAGTAGTCCAGTTCTTCATACAGACAACTCCATCAGTGCTCCAATCTCCTTCCTTAGATCACACAAGGAGGATCTCAGAACAGTGCATAAACTCCTCAGCTTTGGCGAGAATCCCAATGTGTGTATATAGGAATCAACAGAACCCAAAACCAAGCATTGAGAATCATAACAGGGGGCATGAAGTCAACACCCATTGAAGAATTGGAAAAGATTACTCACCTCCAGCCTATGGAGGATAGAAGAGATAGCAGAGCCCAGCAACAAGCCGAGAAACTCAGGAGGCTGATAGACCACCCAATGCACCAGAGAATAAATGGACTTGGAAGGGGAAGACTGAAGCGAAGCAACTTTGTAGAGACAGTCAAAACAAAGATGAGAGCAGACCCCATAAACGCAATATCAACAGCTATGCCAATATGTATTGCACACAAGCTACCAATTTGGAAACAACAGTGCTTCCCTGAAATGATAGAAAACATTCCTGGTATTGAGAGAAAGAAAAGCCAAAATGAAACAGAAAGGAGAGTCTGTAGTGGGTTTGATGGTATTGTATGGTGGTGATATTACTAAATGTAATTGTATGAGGCCAGCTGTGAAGGCTCCTGAGATAAAATGTAGTTGTGAATTGTCAGAAGGCCTTTCTTGCTACCACTACGACCTCACACTTATCTTTTTTTTTTTTTAATGAATGTAGCTACGTAAAGTGTCTAGGGTTATGATATGTAATGTGGTGTGATAGTTATAGATACACCCACAGATATTTAAGTAGACTAATAATATTTAACAAATATTACAACACACTGAACTAACTCAATAGTGTAAAATTTTTTGATAGAATTATATTACCTTTATTTTGTTCTGGATCAATTTTTTAGGTTGACCAGAACTTAAAAGGATTTAGAGATTATGAAAGAAATGCATGGAATATTATATCATAAATGCAATAGTGTACATATATATGTACTATACTAGTTAGTTTTATTAAAATGTTCTAGTAGTCATCTACTTGGGAGGATAGTTAATGTTTGTGCTGTTGGGGTGGCCTCATCACACCTGTCTATATTGACTACACAGTGTCCAGAAAATGGTGGGAATTTTTATGGGGGTATTAGTAACTAAAAGGCGTTGGTGAATGTCCAGCAGACCAGAGGCTCACTCATCTTGTAGTTGTAGCTCTGGTGCTGAAATCTGGTGGTCCCACCTCTCCGTGCTGGCGGGCAATAATGGTGGTCTCTGTCACAAGTACTGCGCAGATACACTCGAGTAAAGTCACCAACTGAATAGACACTGCTTTGTTGACAACTGAAACTCACAGCTCTGCAATCAAAGTATGGGCCATGTGTCAAAATCTATTCTCTACCCACGTCTGGACACAACACTGACACAACAACCACATCATACAGACAGGTCAGATCTCTCTGACCAAACAGCACATTTACCATGGTGGTTTTACATCAGATAGATCCTCCCAGACTATAGATTCTGAAAAATATTTATTAGTTTTCTGCCCTAAAAGAGGATAGGTAATATATTTCATTATTCTCAACACTTGATCTGTCTTTCCTAACCCTTGCTGGAGTTTATGTATATTGTTGGTCCCTAGACCCTGACTAGGACGGGGGGTCTAGAGCAAATCCCTACTTGTTTGTAAGGCTAGATTTTGATATGGCAGTATCAAATCACTCGAACATTAAACAATATTCATACAAAGAAATAATTTCAATCTTACCAGATTATGAATAAATAACACAGAAATGCTAGCAAAACTCAGCTGAGCTGCTGGCTATAGTATGGCGTCCCTAAACATCTTTCACTTTCTTTCATATGGAAATCACCACACTTTAAAATCTATGTCTATCACTGAACAACTATTGAAGAATGGCCCCACTTGCGCGTCTAAGCGCTAATAATATGATTGTCTGTGGCCAATCACTGCCTAGGTTTATTTTAAATTCAAATTTCCTACCCTAAAGTCATTTCAGTCATGCTTCAGTCAAGTATGGATGTTTATCTGTTAGTCTGTCCGTCGCTACTTGTTTTTTTTTCAAAACGTACTTGATTTTTGAACCAACCTTTCTCTCCCCTCCAAATTTTTGTCGTTAAAAGTTATATTTAGACACAGCTCCCACCAATGTCCCTTCGCTTCTCTACTATGTAGATTTGAACACCTGCGTCTCAAGGTCGTGTTTTTTTGTGCAAATAGCAACACTTTTTATTCCATACAGTTTGTCGCTGATGTGAACAACACTGTCTTTTGTCATTATCTTCAATATTATCTATCCGTCTGTAAAATTAAGAACCTATTAGTTCACTGCTCAGAATGGGCCATCCGGCCAGCTAATTTTTATATTCCTAACATTAATATTACGAAAAAGTTACTTTTTAATTTTTGTAATATTCCAAACATCTGTGTTCTGCCGCTGAATTCAAATCAAAGGCTTGGTATCGCAAAAGCGACCAATAAATGACTGTGGCGTAACATATCCAAGGTCCCTTCTGTCGAGTTGCTTACTTTTTATGTCAACTTGGGAAACGTGACTTTTCTCCGTTTCCCCCCCCAATTGCGTCTCCTTAGCCTTTCTAGTCTCATGCAATCTTTCCAGTCATATTTTTTCCTTTTTATCCGCCGTTCCCCTCCTGTCTAGCAAGTCAATTGTTATGGAGGGTGATGACCGGCGGTCTGGGCGATCATGTACTATCAGCAGCCTACGCATTATGTTTTTATCCTTAAAGGTTATCTTTGGAGGTATTTTACCGTTGTATCTCTGTTAATTTCACTACAGAGTCCTAACCATAAAATATATAGAGAAACATTACCCAAGTATCGCCTGGATCCATGCATATACAGATGGATCAGCAACTAATGCAACAGAAGATGGGGGTGGAGGAGTCTTCCTGAGCTTAATCAAAGGCACACACACAAAAAGATAGCAGTTGCAACAGGGAAATTTTCAAGTAACTTCAGATCAGAGGCAGAGTCCTTAAAAACTGCATCAGAAATTCTAATGACAGAAGAAAGCTCAGAGAGACCAGTAGCTATTTCTCTGATGTGCTGTCAGTGATTACAATGCTGAAAAGTCAAAGTAATGCTGAACTGGATGACCTAAGAGTAACACTTCACTGATTATGTCAGCAATACAAAAGAGTTGTGATACAGCGGATCCCTTCTCACTGCAACATCCCTGGAAATGAAGAGGCTGACAGACTGGCAAAGGGAAAACTTCCTCAACATGACACAAATATAACCTATGAGGAGTCCAAGAATTTTATCAAGCACAGGTACAGGCACAAGTGGGAAAAAGGGCATCCAGGCCACACAAAAAATGATCTGAATTACCAGCTCAGCACACGCGAACAAGTGGTAATCTTCAGACTTTGCACAGGTCATAACAGATTGAGATACCATCTATTCAACAAATTAAAGATAGGAACTACTGATGAGTGTGACTGTGGCACTGATAAAATGACTGCCGAACATCTGCTTCAAAGGTGCCCAGCATATGAGGAACAGAGAAAACGCATACGGCCATCACCTGAACCATTCCTGGAGAAAATCTACGGAGATATCAACAGCCTTAGGCTGACCACTGCTTTCTTTGAACTTATTCAAGTTGACATCTGAGGGTGAACGAAGAAGAAGAAGAAGTATATAGGAATCACACATTCTAGAAATATTTTTGTGGTGGGTAGGTTTCTAATATTTTTAATTTTGCCACGGCAGCGGCCTTATGGCCTACTATTTACTATTTCCAACTGCCATGGGATTTTAAATGTGCGCAACTTGTGCTCGGGACCTCCTATTTTTGTGCCCTTATCTGAGAAGGCTAGGCATCCGATCTCACTAACCAGGAGACCATGGAGGAGTATGACATAATTAGGACCACTGGTTCTGAAAAAATAATTTCCATAAATTATATTCCCTCTACCGGGAATCACACCCAGTACCTTTAGAATTTGAGGCAGATGCCATACCTCTTAGCCACTTTAACGCCCATTCTGTAGAACCTTTAAGCCAAAAAAAAAACCAACAAAAAATTCAACAACATGATCAAGTTACCCAAGTTTCAAGTCGTCTTCCAAGAAAGAAAATGATCCTGGGTTAATATATGAACTATAGTAGACAATGAAAAATACATCAGTCAGTCAATCAATGCTCATCAAGGAGCAGAGGCCTTCAACAACCATAGGCCAAGTCCTCCTGCTGCGTGTGGTTTTTCCATCTCTTGCTCATAATTTTCATTTCTGTCTCCAGTTCTCTTCTCCGTGTGTTCTTTGGTCTACCTCTACTTCTCTTACCCTGAGGATTCCAGAACAAGGACTGCCTGGTAATGCTATCAACAGGTTTCCTTAATGTGCGTCTCTTGTTCCACTGGCACTTGTCTGCTTCTTCTAATCAGTTCCCCATTGGTGACCTTGTACCATTTCATGCCTTCTGCTCTAGGCAAGCAGCCCATTTAATTCCTGGGGTCTTTGATCAGACAAATAAAGAACAGGACTACTGCTTCTTCAGGCATGTCATATCAAATGACCAATATGAGATTGTGCATAAGGCTGACAACCTCATCATGTAAAATACACTGCTACACTACAGAAACCCCCACTGCACGGGCGTATGAATACTTTGTGCATGCTTCCTGCAAGAGGAGAAGCTGCACTGGTGGCACTATGCTCCATAAGAAACAAAATAAAAAATGATGATGATGATTCTTAGCAAGCACCCATTTATGAAAGTCTGTAACTTCTTAGTTGTTGTTGCCATTCTACATGTTTCACAGCCATACAATTATGACAGATGACATTTGAGTTGAAGATTCTTATCTGAACATAACATAATTATAGTAAAATTATTGTATCTACATGATGAAATAAAGTTCCTCCTTCTCGCATCAGCCTGATCCTTAGAAAAACCATCAAAAATCCTGAAGCTCTGCCTCGTTCCGGATACTGCAGATAACCAGTTCCACGCAATAGTACACCGTAATCATCTTCATCTACACAAAAAGTTGTAAAGTAGTTGAGATTAAATAACATGAGAAAATTTGCTAAATAATTACTTCGTTATGTTACGAAAATGAATTCTCATTTGCATATATTACTTTCACATTTGTTGACTTTAAATTAAAAACGTTAAAAATTGATGTTTACTTATTTACTTTAAATAATTAAAATGAAATATTAACTTTGTTCTTCTAAAACAGACTGAATCAAGCTGTGAAATAACCTGTAAAGGAAGCGTTGTAAAGGAGTCTTTCAGCAGAAAAGACAATAATGTTTATAGTTCTGTGACATCTGGTTAGCTATGACTATTTTATGTCATGCCACTTCCAAGTGTAAAATAAATTCCTTTTATTTCATAAAGCTGAAACACACCTTTGCAATATAAAGGTAAGTTTCATACCAACACAGGGGCCTGCAAAACATGTCTGTATTTCTGATCCTGCACCATCACAAGGATCACCCCCATACACTGGTGCAGGATCAGTGCAAGTCCGATCTCTGTAGGTAGACCCAAGACCACAAGGTAGGCTACAGGTTGACCAACTTCCCCATGCAGCCCACAAGCCATTCTCTGTGGAACAAAATATTAGAAGAATGACAAGAGTTGTTTATTCTGTTTTAAGCTTTAATGAAAAAACTGTGATACTAAAAGCTATTTAATTTGCTGATAAAGCTACACTTTTTCTTCCTCAGCTTACTAACTTACTTTTATTTGTGTCATGAAACTTATAGAGAGAAGTAGCTTTAAATTTGTTATAAAGTTTGTTGACTGGCTGGTGTCAAACCACATTTTTTTCAGAATTTTGTAAACACCAGTGATCTATCTTCTTCAGATTTGATACTCAAGGCACGCAAGGGGAGCTGAATGTACTGCATTTTGACGAGATGTTCAAACCATTTTATTTTTATTTTTTATGTAACAGATGCACTGACTTGTTTCCACCAACTTCCAGACTTCTTTTTTTCTCATTGTCTTTTTCAAGCTTTGTTTTTTTTTATGAGTTGGACACATATTTCCCAGTGTTTTTTATCATCTGACATTCCGTTTTCAAAACAATTTATAGCTGAATTGCATCCTGCTAAGTTGTAGTGGTGACGATTTGATGCATGCATAATAAACTTGTTTTTCTGTGTATGGAATACTAGGTTCAACCCTATATAGTATTCCTGACTCTACATTGCACAATACATTTGTTGTGTCTTCCCAGCTGCACTTTCTGGTGTGTTTTATTATGGCATTTAATAATGCCTATACTGTATACCTACGATTCCCTACAATGTTTATTACAACATCTCACTTTACACTACACCGTTTGGAGGAGACTTGTGGGCCTAAGTATCCTATGTTTTACTGCATCCTGTTTAGTTGTACTCCATGCCAAAGAGTCATGCAGGACTATATTGAGTTACATTAATGATTCATATGAAGTGACAGCAATAAAAGCAAAGGCATTAGCTTAAATAGTAAGAAGCTAAACTGAATGATCATCTCTAAGAAAAATATTCTCCACAATGTAGCTTCACATTACATTTGATTACTTTGAATTAACTGTAGATTGGGAGCCGCGCTAGCGTAGTGGTTACAACACCACTCTGGCGACCGGGTGATACAGGATCAAACCCGGGCGACGGCATTTGAGGATTTTTCGTCGACCGGGATTTGTACTGGATTAACTCGAGACCTGGCGAGACATTTGAAGGAGTGTCGTCGACCAGGGACTGGCGGCTCCTGAGCCGACCCAGCTGCAATGGGTACCTCCGAAATCGGCGAGTATTTGCCTGAATGGCGAGGGACACCTGTCTCTGTACATGAAATAAAGGGATACTCACGTAAAATCAATGTCAGGTTAGACATAAAAATAATAACCTGAGATTTCGCCTTGAGTATTAGCGGGCGAACGCAAAAAATAAAAAAAAAAAAAAAAAAAAAAAAAAAAAAAAAAAAAAAAAAAACTGTAGATTTATATTGCCTGAACAAAAAAACTGCAATCCACAACATTCAGAACACTTCATTCAACAGATAGTTATCCACAAAAGAAAAAAACAGATTTCTCCAATGTTACATTCAAATGATGCCCCATGCATAGCATCAACAATGAAATCATCAGAGGCTACAAGGATAAGTTTTACCAAACAATAAGAGTTCTATATATTATAAAGTGGCAGTCCACTTTCACTAGGCATGTTCTGACATGCAGAGTTAGAATACATTTTGACAACAGGTAACATTTCTGGAAAGAAAAGACAGAGTACACAACATTCGAAACTACTGATTTTTGTCTAATTTCTGACAGGCAATGTGCACTGCAAATTTAACCTACGAGGGGCGTTCAGAAAGTAATGCACCACATTTTTTAAAATTTTTTTTTTAATGTAAAACTTTTGCCTCGTTTTGGCGAGGCACGTCCCGTTCAACCTAGTCGGTTATATTAGGACGCATGTCTAAATATAAAAGAATTTTAGGTCTGAGATAATAATGCACCACATCGTTTTTCTCAGCTAATAATGAAGATAGAAGCATGCAATTTTGCACACTTCAAATATGGCATGTGCCAATTGTGTGCACCAAATTGCACAGCAACCGGCCAAATAATATGGCTGCCCTAAACCGTTGAAATGGAGCGTGTTAGCAACTTGCGTTATAAACAGCGAATTGTGATAGAATTTATCGTTGCAGAGAAGGAAACTGTTGTGAACATTCACAAGCGTCTATGTGATGTGTAAGGAAGTTTTGCAGTCGACAGGAGTACAGTCAGTCGCTGGGTTCACAGAATCAAAGAATCAGGAAGTGGAGATACGGAGCTGCTTGATCGGCCACGCTGTGGACGTCCTGCCACAGCCACCAACGCAGAAATGTTGAAATGCGCTGAGGGCATTATTCTTACTGATAGGCGAATCACTACTCAACAATTGGCCTTACAGCTGTCAGTCAGCATTGGTAGTGCAAATGCAGTTATAAAAACTCTCGGATTTTCTAAGGTTTGCGCAAGATGGGTTCCTTGAAGTCTCACAAATGACCACCGATTGTAAAGGAAAGCAATTTCTTCTGAATTGTTGGAGCATTTCAATGCTGATGGAGAGAACTTTTTTGGCTAAGATCGTTACAGGTGACGAAACCTGGGCACATCATTTTGAACCTGAGACAAAAAGACAGTCAATGGAGTGGCATCATCCGCAATCACCACGAAGAAAGAAATTCAAGACAATTCCTTCAGTTGGAAAAGTCATGATCACGGCAACACGGGAAGCAATCACCAAATTGGTTTGGACTGTACTACCCCATCCACCCTATAGTCCCGATTTGGCACCCTCTGATTTTCATCTATTTGGTCCACTTAAAGATGCACTCCGTGGGACAAGGTTTGAAGATGATGAAGGAGTGATTCATGCAGCGAAGAAATGGCTACATGATCAAGACAAAATCTGGTACGGGCTAGGAATGCATGCACGTGTTTCGCGCTGGCATAAAGCCGTACAAGTTGAAGGGGACTATGTTGAATAATACCGATGTTTACATGTCATATCCATGTATATTGTGTATAAATTTCATGCTTTTTGAATAAACAGCTCCTGAGAAAAACGATGTGGTGCATTACTTTCTGAACGCCCCTCGTACAAAATGTATCAGGATCTGTCCTTTTTTTATGTTCAAACTACTGCAAACAAAATTAAAGACACAGTGAAAATCAGACTTGGCATGTTAGGACACCCGAGCAGAAAGGAAAAATTAGAAAACTGTGAGAGGGAAATGGGGCAAATGAAAATAAATTTATAAGGATTATGTGAAATGTGATATATATATATATATATATATATATATATATATATATATATATATATATATATATATATATATATATATATATATATATATATATATATATATATATGTGCCCTATGTAGTCCCCAGTCTCTGATGTGACAAAGAAAGAGTAAGACCACTGATCCCTCAGGCATTTGAGTTTGTACATGAGGCTGGTACCCTTATGATGTAAAACCAACTGCTTCAGAAACCACAACTGCAAGAGCATGTGAATGCTTGGTGCAGGATTCTTACAAGGGAACCAGCTACAGTGGTGGCTCCATGCTCCACAGGGAGCAAAAAAAGTAAAATGATGATGATGACCAGGATCATTTGTCTGCCTTATATATGTTCAAACTATTGTAAGCAAAACTAAAGACCTTATACATGTTCAAACTATTGTAAGCAAAACTAAAGACCTTATACATGTTCAAACTATTGTAAGCAAAACTAAAGACCATTGGAATTTGGAATGTCAGGACACTTGAGCCAGTCAGCAGGATGGAGAATTAGAAAACGAGAGGGAAATGAAATGAGATGGATGGATGTACATTTATAAGGATTATGTGAAATGTGATATATAACAGCAGGTGCAATGTATTCTGATAACTACTAAATAATTTATTCTGGAGGAAAAAATATTAAACAGGAGTATTCATAATATTAGATGCAGAAGAAACATCACAAGAAATGATACCAGCCAAAAAAAATAAAAACTGCAAAGAATATATGGACAACAGATTAAATTCTACAATATATAGATATATGTTGTCACATGCTGGCCTTCAAAGCATGTATACACTGCTTAGACAGCGCAGACTACGCTGGCTTGGCCATGTCCACTGCATGGAAGATGGTCGCATCCTGAAAGATATCTTCTACGGACAACTGGTAGATGGCAAAAGAACAGTTTGCCGACCACAGCTGAGATTCAAAGAGAGACAATGAGGGCACTGGACATAAATCCAGCTACCTGGGAGGATTAAGATGCCGATCACACCAAGTGGCGATGCCATCTGCGGTGCCACCTCAGTTTGGGCAAAAAGAAGCTCACACAACAAGCAGAAGAGATGAGAAAACATCAAAAGGAACACCAGGAAAATAAGCAGCTGAGGACTGTCACCTCAGGGGCTCATTCCCATAGTCATTTATGACTGAAAGGGCTATTATTATTATAGATAAAAGAAGAAAGAAGACGCAAGACAAAGGTGAATATGATAGACACAGGCAATACTGTACAAATTATTAAAATGTCAGGAGCCATGCCTTGAAGCATAGGTGACCACGTTCCTTTTCTTGATGCCTTTCATCAGTTCTGTTGTTGACCTCTTCCACAACCAGTGTCAAGCTATCCACTATTTTTTTTTTGTCATCCTTTATTTCTCTTTCGCTCTATTTTTTTCTGACTATTTATTTGTCCATCACATGTCTAATAAAGGCTGATTGTCTTCTTCTCATCTTTCTTCTTCCGTCCTTAGCCACCAACCGACAAAGCAGTCCATGGCCAGTACGCCTCGTGGCGTCTTAGGGCAACAAGAAATTAATTGTTGTTCCGTTACGCCTAATGGCGTTTATAGGTACAACAAAAATTAATTGTTGTTTCCGTAATCAGAATGGCTAGCAAGCGGGTGATCAGCCCGCTGTGCTTCTTCTCATATGTTATTATTATTCTGTTTTTCATTAGCTCTTCTAAAACATTATTTGTTAGTCATTTTAGTTGTGTGTGCTTCTTAACATTCTTCTGAGAAATCACATCTCAGTTAATTCTTCATTCTTACTGTCATTTCTTATTTTCAGTTAGCCTAAATGCTTTTTTAGTATTCTTAGATCTTTCTTGTCAACATCAGTCTTCTAGCATTCTGCTATCTCTTGATCGTGTCAAATGTCTTGGTGTAATCTATGCAGCACATGTATAGATCTGTTAGCACTTCCAAGGCTCTCTTTATTAAAGTTGGTATTACATATAAAGCTTTGTGCATCCTAATGGATATGACACACATTGAAGAAACCTGTTGATGGCATTACAAGGCAGTCCTTGTTCTGGAATCCTCAGGGTAAAAGAAGCAGAGGTTGACTGAAAAACACATGGAGAAGAAAACTGGAGACAGAAATGAAAATGATGTGGAAGACATGGAGCTGATGGCAGGGGACAGGAAGACTTGGCATAAGTTTGCTGAAGGTCTCTGCTCCTTGCGGAGTTGAAGAAGAGATGATGATTACTGTGCATCTTATTTATATATACAAATATTAATAAAAAAGAGTTACGGAATTAAAAACAGATCTATACTTGTATTTTGTAAACTACACTAAGGAATCTGACAATGCATACAAAAATTTTAATATTTTTTTTTACAACCCGTTAGCATGGTGATGGTATATACTAGTATTATTAATAGACTGGTATGTTAGTTTGTTAGCATTGCTTACCTCGTTTATTAGTAATTATTTTTTATTAATGTTTATTTGTAAAGCAAATAGTTCATGCGTCGTTTAGTATTTGCCAGAGTGCATTATGTCTTTTAATCTATTTTTGTTTTTACTTGTCATTTTAGAACGTTATGAATGCAATTACAAAAAGCAAACATTTCCTTTTTGTTCATAAATCTATGCATTTTTTAAACTTACGCACGGGCCTCTTGGGAGCTCCAGGACCCTAGTATCACTGCGAGGTAACACGATAGTTATTTTGTCATGGGTTTTCTGATGATGTCATACGGTAACCTCTAAGAAGCACCAGAAAAGGGAATCAAAAAGTCGGAAGTGACGAACTTAGGTTTCTAAGTGATGCTTAAACAAGCTTAGAAATTGATAATATTCATGACGACAGTCCATTGTAGTAGGCTCATAGAAACCCTTGAACCTTAATCAGTTGGGACGATATCATAGCTTGGGTTCAGATGTTGTTTCCATCCTTTAAGCCATGATACATTAAATCGCTGGGAAAAAATTGGTCTTTTGAAATGATGGAGAAACATCCAGTAATATTAATCAAAGGAAAATTAACTTCAAAATTGTCGATTCCAGTTAACTTTTCTGTGTTGTAACAAGGACCTCAAAATGCTTCCTAAGATGAGTAATTGAAGCGAAAAACAAAAGAAAAACCAACCAAAATACTTAGCCACGACTGAGGGCTGACCTTCTAAGACAAAGAGATGTTATCACCCAGACTGAAATCAACATTTCGCCACCCGCATTCATCATTAATCAAACTGCCATTATGTTGGTCTAATGGAAATAAAAGGATAATTAAATATTGTTGGCACTTCAATTATTTGTGTTGCCAGTCTAAGTTGAACTTCATGATTTTACCACTTGCTTAAATTTTACAAATGTTGAAAAGTAGTTCTGAACCTTTTTGCTGATCGGATTTTTTACCAAAAGGTTCATCTCATAACAGAAAATAAGAAAAAACCAACTCAGGCTATGACATGTCTTGTGCTGAATATCTACTCAGCAAAATAAACTATGCCAACGAACGAGTTTCCTCCAAAATCCTATTCTTCAAATGTTAAACTATCTATACAGCCCTGGTCTAGGTGTTTAACATGCCAGAAACAAACAGGCCCATTGGTCTGAGACGGTGCTAAGTTTCCAAGAACATTATACATTGGTGGAGAAACTATGGACGCGTCTACACTAGGCTTCAGCCTACTTAGCCTAATGGATAATCCAGCCCTGACCAGACTGGGTTGGTGCATTTGTCTTTTTTTCCAATGGAATTTTAGTTTGTTTTTCACAAGTCTCCACAATTTTCCCCAGTTGTGATCTGTTACATGATGAGACTGCCTGCCCCATGCAGAACCTCATACAGTATTAGCATCCTTTCACAACAACCTTTCTGCTCCTGCTTGAGTGCTAATGTGACTTTTTGGTATGATGAGCATCCTCGGAATCTCTGTATTCTCTCACTTGGACTGTAGAAGTGTGGGTGTGTGTTTATGTGTATTGGTGTGTTGTTGTGTTTTTTAAACCACTTCCAGGACAGGAATGAAGAACATATCAGACAACCAAGCATTTTTACATCTCCTATGCATGGAGGCATATCTGGAGTCATCTTTATTTGACCACCAGCTATGCACAGTGCTACAGTATACATTTGTGGCAGTGAACCTCTGTGAGAATAATTATACCCTCATTGACTCTTGAAATCATCCACACACTTCCAGGGATTCCCCCTGTGGTGAAACTTATTGAGAACCCAGCATTGCACACTAAGCTTGGAGAAGTCACTTGAGCCCAGACGTGATTCTTTGGCTTTGACCTGGTTGACTGCATGCAGGAGGATCTCACTATGGACCCAGTGATAGGCAGGGGGAGATGAGAAGTGGCTCTGTGCAGGACGTGACAATTCCTTGGGAGCGCCCAGAGCCAGAGCACATTTTTTAAACTCTGCATAGCTGGAGAGCCCCCTTGGATGGTGGGGAATGAACAGTATGCCACGCATTTCTTACTCCTAGCTTGGGACCAGATGTGACAATCCTTTAAATGCGAGCCAAGTTGGAGAAACTGGAGCTCATGACTTTAACTTAAAACATTTCAGAATGGCAGAAAAGCAACAGGAAAGGCTAGATCTACAGTGTAGATAATACTAAGGAGTCTTCAACTTGGTATTGGCTGCAATAAAGCGAGAAGCTCAGCAGCCCTAGTTAAACAACAACACCTCTTGATATGATCAAAAGAACATGTTTCTTTACCTAAATTTTGTTTCCACTGATTAGTTTTGTGTTTGTTGTAATGAGCTATCTTGAAATAGATGAATATGCTGTAGACCCATTTTCCAGTTATCTCTTTACAAAGCTAATAGTTCATCCTGAAAATTGCTTCATATACAACTAATGTTTTCTTCAGTGAATGGTGGTATTATTACACAAGTATAATGGAAATAATATTGTTTTTATATGCAGACAGTAAAGTCTCACTGCTTCTCAAGTCTTCAGATTTCTCATAGGCCACAACAGATTGGGATACCATCTTTTCAACAAGCTAAAGATAGGAACCACTGATCAGTGTAGCATTGGCACTGATAAAATGACTGCTGAACATCTGCTTCAAAGGTGCCCAACATATGAGGAACAGAGAAAGCACATATAGCCATCATCAGTACCATTTCAGGAAAAACTCTATGGGGATATCAACAACCTCAAGCTGAGTACTGCTTTCCTTGAACATATGCAAGTTGACGTCTGAAGGTGAACAAAGAAGAAGTCAGATGTCAATTGCTTTAAGAATTATTTATCTTTACACTAAAACAGGGGTTCCAAAAAATTGTTTGGTCCTCATACCTCATTGGCGTTTAGTAAATCTTCTTGTATCCCTATTGAATATGACAGGAAATAAATTCTAGAGTTTACCATCCATATGAACATAAGAAAATAAATAAACAGATTAATGAACTTTTCATGAAGAAAACGTTTTTCAGTACATAACAACACTTTAGGCATAATAAACATGTTAAATTTTTATAAGACCACAGTAAAATAAATTAGTGAGATCTTTGATTCTGTTTCTTGTCAATCAACAATGTTATTCTTGGTACAATTTTTGAAAGAGATACCCCACATATCATGTTAGCCTCCAGTTTTGTTTTTTAGTTTTGGACTTGACTGAGAACAGGACTCACCAATCTGTCTCCAAGTCACAACATTTTGTCAATAATATTACTATCTTTGGAATATTTCAAAAGGATGATATAGTTATTTACCACATATTCCCCTTACCCCCTTAACAAGCTTCTTGTAATCCCTGGGTGTACATGTACCCCAGGTTGGGACACCTACCCCAGGTTGATACACACTGTGGTAAAGTGGGATGATATAAATATTTATAGGGGACTTAGTGTACTGACTGAGATCAGCTGTGAAGGTATCTGTATCTAATAAGTGTGGTGTATTACAGATGACCTTACTTGCTACCACATTTAGACCTCAGTCAGACCTATTCTGGAATATTGTGATGACTACATTGAATGTCTAGGGTTATGATAATGCTGAAGTGTATGTTCACAACAACCAACAGACAGATAAACAATTTAAATTAATCCACAACACTTTACAACACTGTGACACTCACATACATATAACACTCTATAAGACTATCTTAATAAGTCAACTGTAACTGTCAAAAATATTTATTAATTCCTTTCAATAAAAGATATCCTGATTCAACTACAAAGTGAACCAGGAATCACAATCAAATGTAATCACAAGTTGTATGTACACAATTTATAGATAGGATCTTTGTATTGACATATATTATTATTGCACTATGTGTGTAAGTTGTGCGGTAATACTATGAGGTAATACTGGCTTGTCAAGCTAAGTTGTTGTTTGTCATCATGACTTCAAGTGTCTGTTTCTGTTGGAAATAATATTGGGAAGGTTCACAGATTCTTTTTATTTGAAACAAATAAATGTCCCTCTTGATTTAAGGTAAAGTCACTTTTAGAGGGGGTATACACAAGATTGAGCTGCTCTGGCTACGAACTCTTAACTTCTGTGTGAGCGGCAGGAAACAGTCTCCACTGCTCGCTTGCTTCACCGTGTTCTTGAGAGACAACACTGGTCGATATCTGGACCAAGGAGTATGCTACCAGCCTCTGGATTCAGCAAAACTCAGACCATGTGCTGCTTCAATACGTTTGTACCACGGTCCCTGAAACAAGAAGGTTGTACCTCCTACTTCAGAACTAATTTATAATCTATTTCCACACTGAGCACAATACATAACAAACACTGAGTTCAGCGCTATAGGCCAACTGTTAGCTTCTCATGTAACAACATTCACCAGTATTCCTCTCCCTAATGATTACAACGCCTCTGCAATTTCAGCTGTAATTCCTTCTATACAATAAGATAGGTGTCATAGTACTATTTGCCAATCCCATGGAGGCCTATGCAGTTATACTCCTCTGCGACAAGTTTTGTTCCTGGTGGAGCAATATCTAGGCTTTTCCTCATGGTTGCTACTGAACTACACACAGACAGACATAATTTATCAATTCACATTCAATTTTCATCTAAAAGATATCAAATATGTCAAGCTTACCACAATTTCAAGGAAATATTAAACAAATACGTTGACTGGCGATGAGTTATGGCACAATTCCGATCTGCCTCTATCCCAGGCTTTCATTTGAAAAATATGAACTGCTTCTCAACGCACTTGCTTCTACACAGTTTAATTTCACAAAGTGGCACTGAACCGACGCTCCTAATTGACTATATCAACTGGTCTAGCCAATAAGACCATGTTTACCAAAGCATTTGAAAAAAAGTACCCTTCCTACCGTTTCCCATAACAACCAAAAATAGTATTTGCAGTCGGCTAATCATGTTTCGCCTTACATATAATTCTAGCCAATCAAATCAGATTTAAAGTGGTGGCCTCATTCCCCTAAAGCAGTATCCAAACATGAGCAACTATTATCTTGTGCTGTCAGACAGCACCCCTATAATATTTTGGCTATAATTTGTTAATTATTAGACTATTTGCTTAACACCTAACATATTCTTTGTCAGCAAGTCCTAAGGCACCCAAATATATAAGTTTTAATGGAGCTAAGTGGCTGCGTTCAAAATATGTATTTTCTTCTAGGATAGTCGTGCTGTTACCACCTCCTCACTTCCATACTATGGGGTGTCTTCTGTACTGTCAGGCTAATGTCAGGATTTCAGACGTAAAACAGTAGAATGTCATGTTTCCTAATAAGCATTAAACATGTTTTTTAAAACTTAACCGTGTATTGGTAGTGTTTTTTGTCCCTGTTTATTTGAAAAAAAAGTTTGTGCTTCATGCCTTACGCGTGGGATTAGCGTTACTATTAATCGCGAGACTGTGGTAGTATTGCATGCGTTCCTCCGTTCAGCCCTCTCTCTCTCTCTAAGTCCGTCTGTCTTTTCATTACGCAGTGTATATAATGACATTAATGCTAGTATTTTATCTAGGTCATTAAGCAGTGTGCGTATCTCAAGGTTTTCTAAGAAATACAGTACACGTTTTATTTTTTTTTTGAACCGCGTGTAGTTTATGCAGTAGGCTTTACTAGTAAACGTGAAAGCGTTACAATATGCAGACGAAGTAGAAAAAGGGGATCTCGGGTTCAGTCATTATGGCATTCCACGACACAGGCGTACACCATTGTGACAGCACTGGTCTTTTACCATTCTTCTTTCCTTTTATTAAATTAATTCGTTAGGCTTTACATTTACTTTTTAATTTAGCTATGTGGATTTAGAATGTTTCACGACACACACATACCTGTTACGTGTCTTTTTTCTTGATAATGCTAATATTTAGTGACAGGATGGTTCCTGTAGGCCAAGTTCACGTCTAGGGTAGCAAATGTATTAGACACCGAAACCAGCCAACATCAATCACCCTTATTTGAGCCATAATGGACAGTATACATTTTTATTCAAACGTCACGTTGCTCCAACTTGAAATACATTTCAATTCAATATACAAATGGCATATTATATGCAGTCGTCGATAAAACTTTAGGCTGTCCTTTTCATTTTCCACATTTTATTAATCATACTTTTCTCACTCGACATTGAGAATCCATACTCCCTTTAAATGAAGATAACTAGATACACCTCACAGAAGATCTTGATATATTAGTGAAGGAACAACATAGGGATGTACAAGATATATATATATATATATATTCAGGAGCTCAAAAACATGCGTCCACTCGCCATGACACACAATGGTAGAAGGCTTGCAGACAATCTCCTCACTTCTGCAGTTTTAGTTTCATGTCTGCCAAATACACCATATCGGCATGACGTCACTTCCTGTATTAATAAATGACTCTGTATAAAACAAACAAACAAGGAGCCCTGTCGAGCTACCTAATTATACCGACACAATCATTATGAGTTTTAATCATAACAATACCCCAGGTTGGGACACACGTACCCCAGGTTGGTACACACGTACCCCAGGTTGGGACACACGTACCCCAGTGTGACGTGGCACTGTAATTCTGACTTTCAACCGGCCCGATCCTGTTCTTTTATTTTGAATTTTCACCAGTTTTATTTTCTTCTGATCACGCGATTTTCCGTTGTTTACGGAAATCGCTATTTTCGGGCCCGCTTTTCCACCATTTTATTTCTTCTCATTTGAATATATATCGTGGTTGGTATTTTTTTTGAGTAGATAAATTAAATGGGTTCGTTTATGATGGTAGGTTTATTTTATTCTAGCATCAGTTTTACTTTCTTCTGATTTTTCGCGATTCCCGTAGATTTCGTTGTTTACGAAAATAATCGCCATTTCCGGCACGCGATATGACGAGGCCGGAAGCACGCGGGATTTTGCGTGGGTTGATAGTATTGATTTTTCTAGCGCTCCCATTGGTCCGGGATTTGCGTAGGACGGGAATTCGCGTGGGTGTTTTCTCTTGTATATAATGGGACAGAAAACGGGGATTCGGTCTCTATGAAAAATAATTGCCTGGCCGTAGGACGTCGTAATTATCGTTCTCCACCGTGGGAAAAACAGACGATAATCGGTATGTAACTATTTTATTCATCGTTTTACTTATTAGTGGGTTTTTCAGAAATTCGCCCGTAGTTAATTCTTCGGGGACATTAAAACTTAAAGTTTTAAACGATAGTGCCATCCATTATCAATTTTTGTAGAACGACGTAATGCAACAGTGTGCTTATTCTTTCTATGATTTTGGCAATAGATAGGAGTGTGTGAAGTTGTGAGAAACACGTGTGCCATATTTGTAGGATGTTATGTAAAACCACCATTTATTCCTGTATATTTTCTAATGTAAATTTATGGGGAAATCCCTGGTGTGTTCGTTAATTTTTCTGAGCCTTAAAAATGTGAGAAATATTGTCGGAGGGTTCAGATTTACGTTGTAAATGAATTATACTGCTTAGGGGAGGAAACTATTCCTATAGCGAGATTTAATTTAAATAGGAGTAAGCCGGGGAAACTCCTGTGTTAATGGGTAAAAGGATTTCCCTATTTTTGTCAAGTTTGAACACGTGATCGGCCATGCGTAACGGCCATGTAACGTGTCAGACGGTGTCTGGGATATTGTTTATTTTACCTGGCAGATTTTAGTAGAAGGAGGGGGATGAAGAGGCCACGTGGGATAGTGGTATTTTATGTATTGTGTGAAGAACGAGAGAAAGGGGAGAAGAAGTGAGAATGAAGAGACACGTGTATAGAATTATTTTACGTAACGTATATGTTAAGAGATAAGCGATTTTAGAGTGGGTGTACATGAGTCGCTGTTTCTTTTAATTTCAGCGAGTCTCGGCGAAACAGTGGGGAGCATAATTTTGTCAAATAAAATTATCCACGGCAAAAAACATATCTCAGGGTCAGTGTACTCGAGTATCGTCAGGAGCAAAAGAAAATTACCCTATGGTCTCTGGCAGTGAAGTCCCTATGCTTCAGCTGGACCGAGGTTTATTTATCATACAGCCGAGAGCATCGCTATTATAGTCTCTAGCAACGGCAGGTGGCCGGGAGACTAGTTTCATTTTGTACAGCCTGAAATCAAGGCTGTGTTTTTTTCCTCTAACTCCGGAGCGGGCTAAAAGAGGGAAGCTATTCAGCAGCAGAGAAGTTTTGTCTACAGTTAATCAAGTCCCTCATGCTTGATATCCGAACATCGTCATCACCAAAATCAGGAACAGGTGACAGGGTTACCATACCTAGGTCCTGATAGAAATCAAGAAGAGAGTAACGGAGACGCCGCATCACCAGCCCTCGAGTGTGAGAGAGACACTGAGATCAAGAGAGAAAGATAGAGAAGGAGGGAGAAAATAGACAGGACCAGTAGGGTCTGTTCAGTATCCATTGGACGGATAGACACTGAGTCTGCGTTCGTAAAACCAAGTATATTATTTTTAGCATTTCTTGTGGTGTAGTTATCAGCGCATATCGCCTAACAAGTAGAAAGCTGTGTAGAGTTTCGTTGAGGAAGAGTCACCAGGACTAAGACAGTAGAAATTTATTAGTGTTAGAGAGTGGAGGCTAAAAGTTGACAGCCCCACCAAATTAGATTTGGTTTAAAGCACTAACCATTTTTATTGTTCCTCAGCAGGGTGACAGGAAGAGTGAATGTGATTGGGGTTTTTTTTTTTTGTTGAGTGTCTCTCAATTTAATTGTTACCTTGGTTTTTCCAGGCCGTGCAACAGTGCACGCTATTGACTGACTTGATGACGTATGATGCCATTTTTATGTTTTTCTTGTATGTAAATAAATATATACATATATTATTTACTGGATCAGCTTCTATTCTTTACTATACTTACTCTATGTTGTCCGTATAGTGGTGTTTGTGGTCGTAATTATACACCTTATCTCCTTGTGTTTCAAGGCAGTCAGAGGTGGGGAGACTATAGCCATTTTTTTAGTCACGAAGTGGCAGGGGGAGATTCAAATCCTGGGTCTATCTCTTGAGCCAATAGTCTCACCTGTCCACAGGCATGTCATTTTCCATCTAAATTCTATCTTCTCAGACTTTCTCATACTAGGGTCT
This sequence comes from Oreohelix idahoensis, assembly GCA_024509875.1. Classification (NCBI taxonomy): domain Eukaryota; kingdom Metazoa; phylum Mollusca; class Gastropoda; order Stylommatophora; family Oreohelicidae; genus Oreohelix; species Oreohelix idahoensis. Next base: position 605,758 of record JAMPIV010012843.1, on the reverse strand, counting down.
TGCTTTCATTCAGGCACACTCTATAAACTTAAAACCGTTTCGTGACAAGTGGGCGGCAATCGTCCGGTGGATCATTCTGGTGAGATCAATTCTGTGATCTATATTCATAGATTGTCTCTAGAAAGTTTTCTGAGAATAGAGTTTCTTTAAATATCCCCTAGACTTGAGCTATATTAGAACTGATCCAGTTATAGGTTTTTCCACAGGTTGCAGTCTAGTAGATTTTTGTGGTATTTTTGATTTATATGACTAAGAGGTAATTGATGGCATACCGACATATTTTTCTTTAACAGGAAGGTGTTTTCGGTAGATTCTTAACTAAATTTTTTTCAGGTTATTATTCAGACTTGGTGCTAGTCTGAGGTCGGGTTTTTGGAACAGCGGTTAAAGAGGGAGTATTTTATATTACGTAACAGGTTGTTCCTTCTCTTTTCCTTTTCTGTCATTTCTTGGTATTTGTGAACTTACAGCAGTTTACAGGTAAGATGGCGGATATGGCCAAGTTACGAGCTGCCTGGCGAGAAGCTGCTCAGGACATGGGAATGGATAAGGAGGAGACTAAGGCCTACCTGATAAGGGAAACTGATAGGCATAATCAGCGAGAGAAAGAGAAAGAGGATAGGGCAGCCGCCGCAGAAGCAGCAAAAGAGGAAAGGGCAGCCGCTGCAGAAGCAGCAAAAGAGGAAAGGATAGCCGCCGCAGAAGCAGTGGAGAGGCAAGCAGAAGGAGAAAGCAGCAGAGAGACAGCACGAACTTGCCCTGCGTTCTCTGGAACTGCAGTACCGATCTTCGGAAGGCAGTTCAGCTAATGGAGTTTCTCCTGGAGCAGGAGCAACAGACACCTCAGGAAATGGAGGGCCCCGGATGGCAGCCATGAGCTTCCCATTTGACTCGTTCCCTAATGGGAATGAGAAGATTGACGTGTTCCTGGAGAAATTTCAAAGAATGGCAAAGGCATACGGGTTGGATGAGAGTCTTTGGTGCCTAAAATTATCGCAATCACTCAAAGGTCATGCGTATGAAGTTTACAACAAGCTGCTCATAGATGATCAGAACAACTTTGAGGCACTGCGAAACGCTTTGTTACAAAGATTTCAGTGGACACCCCGGAAATGCCAAACCATGTTCAGGGAGAGCAGGCCGGAGAAGGGAGAGAGTTTCGCACAGTTTGCAGAGCGGGTGAGAAATTACCTAACCCGCTGGAGGGAACTGTCAGGACTGGCAAAAACTTTTGAAGGGTTGGAGGAGTTAGTCCTGTGTGAACAGGTAAAAGCAAACATGTCCCCTGACTTGAGGAGGTATCTGGCAGAGCAGGGTGCCCAACAACTCGATCAGATTATTCTATTTGCAGAAAGGTACCAGACAGCACAGGCCGAAGTACTGGGACAGAAACGGAAAAACCCAGACCTGTCAGCCCCGGACAAAGAAGCTTCATCATCGCAGTCGGCTACTTCACCAGCTCATCAGCAACCAGGGCCTTCTCGCAAGGAGCCTCATTCTGGTTATAACTTGCGGCCCCAGCAGCATAACAGAGCACAGACAACAACCTCTCAGGAACCCGCTAGGAACAGAGGAGATAATGAGAGGTATTGTCAGAATTGTAGAACCACTTCCCACTGGACATCCCGGTGCATGAACAAACCCCCAGCTCATCATGCAGCTTGTTTAAGACCGGTGAGATGGACTAAAGGGAATAAATGGGAACCAGTCCAGGCAGAGAAGTTGTTCTCTAACAGTGGACCAGCCGTAGTGAATGGGACAGCCACTACGTGTTTGTTTGACAGCGGGCTTACTTACCCCAGTATCATCGCTCGTCATTTGGTGAAACCAGGTCAGTGGACCGGAGAAATAGTTGAGATTGGTGGCGTTTTGAGAAGAGGTATCTCACAGCGTCTGCCTGTAGCCAATATTGAGGTGAAATGCAAGTTTGTGTCTGACACCATCAAGGCAGCTGTAATGGCACAGCCAGCACATGATTTCATCCTGGGAAGCCCATACTTAGTTTTGGGGAACCCAACCACACCGATCCTTGCTAATGCAAGGGGGCCTACTGCAGGCCAGAGAAGTGAAAGGGGAAAGCCCCAAATTCACGGAGCCCCACGGGAGCTCAAACATCCTTGTCTTGCTATGAGGAGGAGAGACGCCTCTAAAGACAGTGGAATGTTATTTACAGAGGCATATTCGCCTGTCAGCCCTGTTCAGCCTAAAGGTCAAACAGTGGTGACGCCTCTTACTTCAGAAGTATCTTCTTTGTCGTCGGGAATTAGGCCCCCGATGGTATTACATCTCTCAAGGGAGGAAAATACTGACAAGAAGGAACATGTGCACGGTTCTTCAGTCAACCGCAAACAGTTACGCCATGTTACGGCGATGTCTGGCCAAGCCAGTCAGACTGTTTCAAAACACTGGGAGGTCGCACCATCTGGTAATCATTATTTACCACGCGCCGCCAGGAAAATTCGTGGGCGTAGGAAACACATGAGAGGGAGGAGGAAGGGCGACCAGTCATGTTGCAGTCGACAGGAGAAAATCCCCTGGCGTGACCCTCATGATCCAGGGCTTGCCAAGATTCTCAAGGATATGGAGATGGGCCTGTATGATAATGCTAATTACGATAGTGATTAGATCGGGATGTAGATCTAGATACGGACCAGTATGAATTCCAGAGATTTCAGTGATTGAGCACGGATTCCCGCACTTGAAAGGGGGGACTTATGTGACGTGGCACTGTAATTCTGACTTTCAACCGGCCCGATCCTGTTCTTTTATTTTGAATTTTCACCAGTTTTATTTTCTTCTGATCACGCGATTTTCCGTTGTTTACGGAAATCGCTATTTTCGGGCCCGCTTTTCCACCATTTTATTTCTTCTCATTTGAATATATATCGTGGTTGGTATTTTTTTTTTTTGAGTAGATAAATTAAATGGGTTCGTTTATGATGGTAGGTTTATTTTATTCTAGCATCAGTTTTACTTTCTTCTGATTTTTCGCGATTCCCGTAGATTTCGTTGTTTACGAAAATAATCGCCATTTCCGGCACGCGATATGACGAGGCCGGAAGCACGCGGGATTTTGCGTGGGTTGATAGTATTGATTTTTCTAGCGCTCCCATTGGTCCGGGATTTGCGTAGGACGGGAATTCGCGTGGGTGTTTTCTCTTGTATATAATGGGACAGAAAACGGGGATTCGGTCTCTATGAAAAATAATTGCCTGGCCGTAGGACGTCGTAATTATCGTTCTCCACCGTGGGAAAAACAGACGATAATCGGTATGTAACTATTTTATTCATCGTTTTACTTATTAGTGGGTTTTTCAGAAATTCGCCCGTAGTTAATTCTTCGGGGACATTAAAACTTAAAGTTTTAAACGATAGTGCCATCCATTATCAATTTTTGTAGAACGACGTAATGCAACAGTGTGCTTATTCTTTCTATGATTTTGGCAATAGATAGAGAAGGCCACTCTCCAAACCTCCGATGTCTTGCGGGCAGTGTTAGGATGTGCAAGAACATGGACAGGAAGACTCCACAACTTCCCCACTGAAGACACGCCCACGGCGACCGTTGCCTCAATTGGCTGTGTGTGGTGTACCCGGAAACGGGGCCTCCCAGTACTGAGACACAGTTAAGTCCCCGATGTCACTTATCGGTGCAGAGTTGAGAGAGATGGCTGAGCATCACAATCCCCCCTGTGTTGCAGCATGATGAGAACCCAGAATTGCACACTGAGCTTGGGGGGATCACTTGGGCACCAGACTTAATACTGGCTCTTGACTGGATGGCCGCATGCAGGAGATTTCTACAATGGGGGGTTGGCAGGTGGTGGGTATCTGGAAGTGGCTCTGTGCAGGACGTGAGGATTCCTTGGGTGAGCCCAGAACCAGAGCACAGCATTGTGCAAGCTCTGCATAGTTGGAGAGCCCCCTGGATGACGGGGAATGCACAGTGTGCTACCCCACCTATCCCCAACTGCTAACTTGGAACCAGAAGTGGGGTCCTCTGTATGCGTGCCAGGCCAGGATAAAATGCCTGGGAAAGAGACTGGAGCTCAGAACTTCCTAACTCAAAGTTGCAGGATGGCAGGAAAGACAGGGCTATTTTGAAGATAATGCAACCATATTTTCACCATACGAGCTCGGACGCCGCCTCGGTAAACAAGGTCCGCGCAGAGCAGTGACACCCCCAGGCTGCTTGCGAATAGTCTACTACTGGGAACATAAACAGATTAGGGATGAGCCCACTCTCCCGTTGAACAGGTGCTAAAGTCATAGATACTGGGCCAGAAGGCGCACCGGAAACCACAGTATCACGCAACTCGCTTTTTTTTTTCTATGGAGAGTACACCGTCAAATAAATCTCGTACTGGTGCTCGCCCTGTGGAGCTCCACCAGGCAGGTGCAGTGCCGGGCTCTGAGCCTCGACAGAGCCCACCCTCAGCTACTGGAGGACCCTCTAGACCGTCTTGTGGAGTCAGCAGACGGCGGAGGAGAACTACTGACCAAAACAAAACAGAAAAAGAGAAACCCAGAGTGCCACTTGTCATGATGCACTGGAATGCAGAGGGAGTGAACAGCAAGCAGGCTGGATACAGCAAAAAGACAGAGCTGGAAAACATCTTGTATGAGAAGCAAGTCAGTGTTTGCTGTATCCAAGAGACTCACTTGAAAGCAGATCAAACCTTTAAAATAAGGGGATATCAATGCTTCAGATCCGACAGAAAAGATAGACGAAAAGGAGGAGTACTTACTCTTGTAAGGAATAACATTCCTGCACACGAAAGGAAAACCTTCATGGATGGAGCAGAATATCAGCTGTTGCAGATAAAGGTAGACAAGATGGAAATAGAACTCCTGAACTATTACTGTCCGAACAACAAAACCCCTGAGTCTCAGCTCTATACAGGTACCAGCCACCAACTTTATAGCAGTTGGAGACTTTAATAGCCACTCCCAGAGCTGGGGCTTTAACCATCTGGATCACAGAGGTGAAGAGGTTGAAACTTGGCAAGATGATCACTCCCTAATCCTAGTCAATAATGCCACAGATACTCCTACCTTCTACTCCAGAGGATGGCACACAACTTCAACACCAGATCTTGCCTTCTCCACACCAGATATAGCTGGATCTATTAGTAGAGAAGTAGGAGACCAACTAGGGGAAGCGACCATCGCCCAATCTTTCTTACTGTCCAGAGTGCAACTCTCAGTACAGGCCCAGCCATTACAAGATGGAACTACAAAAAAGCCAACTGGGGTTTATTCAGGCATCAGGTGAACACGCTGCTGTCTACCCTCAAGGTACAGAACAGAGACATTAATGAAGTGGTAAAAGACTTCAACAGATGCATACTACAAGCTGCAAAAGAAACCATTCCCAAAGGATGCCGGCGTAACTACATACCATACTGGTCCAGCACACTCCAAGAACGTCAGGAAGCTATGGACAGGGCTAGAAAGGACGCAGAGTCTCAGCCTTCACTTGAAACTCACAACAAATGGAAAAAGGCTGTAGCAGAGTTTCAGAGAACAAAGCTAGAAGAAAAACGGAAAAGCTGGAGAACTAAAACGGCATCGCTGAACCTTGAGAAAGACGGCAGGAAACTTTGGAGATTAGTCAAGTCTCTAAATGAAGAGCGTTCCTCACCTAGGCAGACTATCACATTGGATGAAGGTGGCAAACTTTTCAGAGGAAAACAAGCTGCAGACTTGTTTGCTAGAAGATACAGTTCAGAAAGCAACTTACCCATTAACATAGATCATCAGAGAGAGATAAGAAAAGAAATACTGGCAACCATGGGACAGACAGATACTCCTGCCCCAATGAGGGAACCCATCACACTGGGAGAACTACAGAAGGCTATTTCCAAGCTTAAGTTTCAAAAGTCACCCGGCCCAGACAAAATCAGCAACGAAATGCTAGTAAATCTGAGCTCAGCAGCAAAGACAAAACTGCTTGAGATATTCAACCACAGCTGGTTGAAAGGAACGGTACCCCAAGTATGGAGAGAAGCCATCACAATACCCATACTAAAGAAAGGGAAATGTAAGACCGAGGCTGCAAGTTACCGGCCAATCAGTCTCACAAGCTGTGTTGGGAAGACTATGGAGCGAATAGTCAACCACAGATTGAAATGGTATTTAGAGTCTGAGCAGATCCTGGTGCCGGAACAAGCTGGATTTAGAGAATGCTACAGTATAGAAGACCAAGTTACTTACTTGTCTCAAGCAATAGAAGATGCCTTCCAGGAGAAGAAAAAGGTCCTAACGATCTGGGTCGACTTCAAGCAGGCCTTTGACAAGGTGTGGAAAGATGGCCTCATTGCAAAACTTAGGAGAAGTGGAATCCAAGGCAACATGATGAAATGGATCCAGTCATACTTGCATAACAGGAGAACTAAAGTCACTCTTGACGGTCTGCAGAGCAGAAAAGTGTTGCTCCATCAGGGGGTACCTCAAGGAGGAGTAATTTCCCCAACACTCTTCCTTGTTTACATCAATGACCTGGTGAAAGATCTCCCTGCAGGAGTTAAAGCTGCCTTATATGCAGATGACCTAGTACTCTGGTGCGCTGATGAAAATGTCACCACAGCAAATTATAGAATGCAGCGGGCAGCAGACATGCTAGTGTCATGGGCAGAGAAATGGCTTATCACAATAAACACAGACAAAACCTCCACAACACTGTTCTCCCTCGCCCCCAAGGACAAATCAGCTAACATACACCTAGGGACAACCGTGATCAAGGAAGAAAGCTACCCCACCTATCTTGGGGTGACATTTGACCAAAGGCTTACATGGAATAAGCATATTGAAAACGCAGAAGGAAAGGCCCGAAGACGACTAGGCATACTCAGAAAATTAGCAGGTACCAACTGGGGAGCAAATGAACGAAATCTAAAGAAGATTTATAATGGAGTAATAAGACCACACTTAGAGTTTAGCTCAGCAGCATGGTCATCAGCTGCTAACTCACATCTGCAGTCTTTGGACAAGGTGCAAAATCAAGCTCTCAGGCTCATTACAGGAGCCATGAAAACTACACCAATAACAGAGATGCAGAAGGTTGCTGGATTACAGACATTGTCCCATAGAAGAGACACAAAAAACCATGATCCAGATGGAAAAGTACAACAGTATGCCAATGCACCCAATGAAGGCAAGACTAGATGATCTGGCATTGGGACGTCTAAAGCGTAGCAGCTTTGTGCATCGGGGGAAAAGACTTATAAGACAGCATCAAGAAGACCTATCCATGAAGACAACACCACTGAAGCCCACCCTATACCCTGTACCATGGGAGCAGGCCAGCAGTGCCCTCCAAATTAATACATCAGTCAGTGGTCTCACAAGTGGATGTGAGTATAATGATCTGCAAAAAACGAACTGCTACATTGAGTATGATCCAAGAAAGCTATCCCGATCAATCATGGATACATGCCTATACAGATGGATCAGCAACTAATGCTGTTAGGAATGGAGGTGCCGGTATCTTTATCTCATATCCTGACAACCACTATGAGACTAGGCACATTCCCACTGGTAAATTCTGTTCCAACTATACAGCTGAGGTTCAAGCTCTAGAGCAAGCTGCAAATATGATTTATAACACCAACTCTGACTGCCACCAGGTAGTCATCCTCACAGATGCACTGTCTGTCCTGCAAGCTCTCAAGGGTGGTAAACTCCCGCATCTGAGAAATGAACTAAACAAGGTAGCTGCCAAAAAGAGAACCATACTTCAGTGGGTACCATCTCATTGTGGTGTACCCGGAAATGAAAAGGCAGATAAACTTGCAAAAAAGGGAGGAGAATGTGAACAAGAAGATAATGAAGTCACATACTTTGAGAAAAAGAGAGCTATCCAGACTATCAGAAGAGAACAGAACCAACCCAAAGACGACTATCACACTCTCGACCGGCAGGGACAGATAACTATTTTTCGACTCAGGACAGGGCATAACAAACTGAATAAACACATGCACAAGCTACGATTGTCTGCTTCACCACTGTGCACATGTGGATTAAACGAACAAACTGCTGAGCATGTTCTACAGGACTGTCCTCTGTATGACCAGTTAAGAAAGATATACTGGCCCAATGACTCAACACTAAACTCAAAGCTATATGGAGTTAAAGAGGAACTTCAAACAACAGTCGAATTCATCATGAGAACTCGTCTGACGGTGTAATCATCAAAGATGCGATCGCAAAAGAAGAAGAAGAAGAAGAAGTGGGCGGTTTCTCTTGTATATAGATAGAGTGTGTGTGACTACGTGAATTTATCGTTCTCCACTGTCGATGATTGTGTTGTGTTTTACCTAGGGGTTTAAAACACTTATTGTGCCATATTTGTAGGATTAACTTTAAAAAGTTTTAAACGGTTTAGCGCCAAATTATGTAAAAACCACCATTTATTCCTGTATATATTTTCTAATGTAAATTTATGGGGAAATCCCTGGTGTGTTCGTTAATTTTTCTGAGCCTTAAAAATGTGAGAAATATTGTCGGAGGGTTCAGATTTACGTTGTAAATGAATTATACTGCTTAGGGGAGGAAACTATTCCTATAGCGAGATTTAATTTAAATAGGAGTAAGCCGGGGAAACTCCTGTGTTTTAATGGGTAAAAGGATTTCCCTATTTTTGTCAAGTTTGAACACGTGATCGGCCATGCGTAACGGCCATGTAACGTGTCAGACGGTGTCTGGGATATTGTTTATTTTACCTGGCAGATTTTAGTAGAAGGAGGGGGGATGAAGAGGCCACGTGGGATAGTGGTATTTTATGTATTGTGTGAAGAACGAGAGAAAGGGGAGAAGAAGTGAGAATGAAGAGACACGTGTATAGAATTATTTTTACGTACGTATATGTTAGAGATAAGCGATTTTAGAGTGGGTGTACATGAGTCGCTGTTTCTTTTAATTTCAGCGAGTCTCGGCAAAACAGTGGGGAGCATAAATTTTGTCAAATAAAATTATCCACGGCAAAAGACATATCTCAGGGTCAGTGTACTCGAGTATCGTCAGGAGCAAAAGAAAATTACCCTATGGTCTCTGGCAGTGAAGTCCCTATGCTTCAGCTGGACCGAGGTTTATTTATCATACAGCCGAGAGCATCGCTATTATAGTCTCTAGCAACGGCAGGTGGCCGGGAGACTAGTTTCATTTTGTACAGCCTGAAATCAAGGCTGTGTTTTTTTCCTCTAACTCCGGAGCGGGTTAAAAGAGGGAAGCTATTCAGCAGCAGAGAAGTTTTGTCTACAGTTAATCAAGTCCCTCATGCTTGATATCCGAACATCGTCATCACCAAAATCAGGAACAGGTGACAGGGTTACCATACCTAGGTCCTGATAGAAATCAAGAGAGAGCGTAACGGAGACGCCGCATCATCAGCCCTCGAGTGTTAGAGAGACACTGAGATCAAGAGAGAAAGATAGAGAAGGAGGGAGAAAATAGACAGGACCAGTAGGGTCTGTTCAGTATCCATTGGACGGATAGACACTGAGTCTGCGTTCGAAAAAAAACCAAGTCTATTATTTTAGCATTTCTTGTGGTGTAGTTATCAGCGCATATCGCCTAACAAGTAGAAAGCTGTGTAGCGTTTCGTTGAGGAAGAGTCACCAGGACTAAGACAGTAGAAATTTGTTAGTGTTAGAGAGTGGAGGCTAAAAGTTGACAGCCCCACCAAATTAGATTTGGTTTAAAGCACTAACCATTTTTATTGTTCCTCAGCAGGGTGACAGGAAGAGTGAATGTGATTGGGGTTTTTTTTTGTTGAGTGTCTCTCAATTTAATTGTTACCTTGGTTTTTCCAGGCCGTGCAACAGTGCACGCTATTGACTGACTTGATGACGTATGATGCCATTTTTATGTTTTTTCTTGTATGTAAATAAATATATACATATATTATTTACTGGATCAGCTTCTATTCTTTACTATACTTACTCTATGTTGTCTGTATAGTGGTGTTTGTGGTCGTAATTATACACCTTATCTCCTTGTGTTTCAAGGCAGTCAGAGGTGGGGAGACTATAGCCATTTTTTTTAGTCACGAAGCGGCAGGGGGAGATTCAAATCCTGGGTCTATCTCTTGAGCCAATAGTCTCACCTGTCCACAGGCATGTTATTTTCCATCTAAATTCTATCTTCTCAGACTTTCTCATACTAGGGTCTTGCTTTCATTCAGGCACACTCTATAAAATTAAAACCACTTCGTGACAAGTGGGCGGCAATCGTCCGGTGGATCATTCTGGTGAGATCAATTCTGTGATCTATATTCATAGATTGTCTCTAGGAAGTTCTGAGAATAGAGTTTCTTTAAATATCCCCTAGACTTGAGCTACTAGAACTGATCCAGTTATAGGGTTTTCCACAGGTTGCAGTCTAGTAGATTTGTGGTATTTTTGAGTTATATGACTAAGAGGTAATTGATGGCATACCGAGATATTTTTCTTTAACAGGAAGGTAATTTAGTTTTTGGTAGCTTCTTAATTAAATTTTTCTCAGGTTATTATTCAGACTTGACGCTAGTCTGAGGTCGGGTTGTTGGAACAGTGGTTAAAGAGGGAGTATTTTATATTACGTAACAGGTTGTTCCTTTTCTTTTCCTTTTCTGTCATTTCTCGGTATTTGTGAACTTACAGCAGTTTACAGGTAAGATGGCGGATATGGCCAAGTTACGAGCTGCATGGCGCGACGTTGCCCAGGACATGGGAATGGATAAAGAGGAGACGAAAGCCTACCTGATAAGGGAAAACTGATAGGCATAATCAGCGGAGAGAAAGAGAAAGGAGCCCCGCCGGATGAGGGCAAAGGAGCCGCCGCAGAAGCAGCAAAAGAGGAAAGGGATAGCGCCGCAGAAGCAGCAAAAGAGGAAAGGAGGCAGCCGCAGAAGCAGCAAAAGAAGAGAGGGCAGCAGAGATGGAACTTCGGAAATTGGCAAGCAGAAGAAAGGAGAAGCAGCAGAGAGACAGCACGAACTTGCCCTGCGTTCTCTGGAACTGCAGTACCGATCTTCGGAAGGCAGTTCAGCTAATGGAGATTCACCCGGGAGCAGGAGCGAACAGACACCTCAGGAAATCGGAGGGCCCCGGATGGCAGCCATGAGCTTCCCATTTGACTCGTTCCCTAACGGGAATGAGAAGATTGACGTGTTCCTGGAGAAATTTCAAAGAATGGCAAAGGCATATGGGTTGGATGAGAGTCTTTGGTGCCTAAAATTATCGCAATCACTCAAAGGTCATGCGTATGAAGTTTACAAAAAGCTGCTCATAGATGACCAGAACAACTTCGAGGCACTGCGAAACGCTTTGTTACAAAGATTTCAGTGGACACCCCGGAAATGCCAAACCATGTTCAGGGAGAGCAGGCCGGAGAAGGGAGAGAGTTTCGCACAGTTTGCAGAGCGGGTGAGAAAATTACCTAACCCGCTGGAGGGAACTGTCAGGACTGGCACAAAAACTTTTGAAGGGTTGGAGGAGTTAGTTCTGTGTGAACAGGTAAAAGCAAACATGTCCCGACTTGAGGAGGTATCTGGCGGAGCAGGGTGCCCAACAACTCGATCAGATTATTCTATTTGCAGAAAGGTACCAGGACAGCACAGGCCGAAGTACTGGGACAGAAACGGAAAAAACCCAGACCTGTCAGCCCCGGGACAAAGGAGCTTCATCATCGCAGTCGGCTACTTCACCAGCTCATCAGCAACCAGGGCCTTCTCGCAAGGAGCCTCATTCTGGTTATAACTTGCGCCCCCAGCAGCATAACAGAGCACACGACAACAACCTCTCAGGAACCCGCTAGGAACAGAGGAGATAATGAGAGGTATTGTCAGAATTGTAGAACCACTTCCCACTGGACATCCCGGTGCATGAACAAACCCCCAGCTCATCATGCAGCTTGTTTAAGGCCGGTGAGATGGACTAAAGGGAATAAATGGGAACCAGTCCAGGCAGAGAAGTTGTTCCCTAACAGTGGACCGCTGTAGTGAATGGGACAGCCACTACGTGTTTGTTTGACAGCGGGCTTACTTACCCCAGTATCATCGCTCGTCATTTGGTGAAACCAGGGCAGTGGACCGGAGAAATAGTTGAGATTGGTGGCGTTTTGAGAAGAGGGATCTCACAGCGTCTGCCTGTAGCCAATATTGAGGTGAAATGTCAGTTTGTGTCTGGCACCATTAAGGCAGCTGTAATGGCACAGCCAGCACATGATTTCATCCTGGGAAGCCCATACTTAGTTTTGGGAAACCCAACCACACCGCTTCCTCGCTAATGCAAGGGGGCCTACTGCAGGCCAGAGAAGTGAAAGGGGAAAGCCCCAATTCACGGAGCCCCACGGGAGCTCAAAAACATCCTTGTCTTGCTATGAGGAGGAGAGACGCCTCTAAAGACAGTGGAATGTTTATTTACCAGAGGCATATTCGCCTGTCAGCCCTGTTTCAGCCTAAAGGTTCAAACTGTGGTGATGCCTCTTACTTCAGAAGTATCTTCTTTGTCGTCAGGAATTAGGCCCCCGTGGTATTACATCTCTCAAGGGAGGAAATACTGACAAGAAGGACAATGTGCACGGTTCTTCAGTCAACCGCAAACAGTTACGCCATTGTTACGGCGATGTCTGGGCCAAGCCAGTCAGACTGTTTCAAAACACTGGGAGGTCGCACCATCTGGGTAATCATTATCTTAACCACAGCGCCGCCAGGAAAATTCCGGGTGGGGCGTAGGAAACACATTGAGCGGGAGGAGGAAGGAGCGACCAGTCATGTT